>LR989927.1:138457006-138674506 GCA_905146935.1 Scaeva pyrastri
TTTATGTTATTTTTTAGTTTAAAAAATAATTAAGCAAAGATTAAAGAAAAAAAAAACAAAAAAAAAACAAATATTTGAATTAATTTGTTTTCAAAAACAACCGACATGAAATTGTCGAATTATTTGAGGAAGTATTTTTTTTTCCCAAAATTGTTGTTTTTTTTCGATTGTTTTTTTTTTTTTTATTTAGGAAAACATTTGGAAAGTTCAGATTTAAACTTCGATACTTATGAGTTATGACCCTCACAATTTAGATTAAGTCAATTATTTTTGAGGCGACAGGTAGTGTCTTTTTATTGCTATATAAAAAATATACTTACGTCCTAGTTCTTCATGAACTTTCAGTTTAAGAGAATCTCTGAATGTAGGGAGGACAATTGAGTCACTTTCCTCTGTCATTGCTGCTAATTCCTTCATTGTAAATGTACGGTCTGAGATAACAAGATGTCTCTCAAGAATAGATTTTGACTATATTAAAATAAAAAAATACCACATTACAAATATACATATGTATATACTATGTATATAAAAAAATGCATTTAAATTTACAGAATAAGGTGAAATTAAAATAAATACAGATTATACCTATGTATTAAAAAAATAAACGAACAATTTAATTAAATAAAACAAAATAAAGTGCTATAAATGTATAATTATTTATTTCTTTCGCTATATAAAAGCGACAGAGAGAGTTAAATTTGAAACAGTATGCAATTGAATATTTTTTCCTGATAGTCGTTTAGGTATAGCGAACAGGAAAACTATGTCAGTTGGTTAGAAGTGCGTTCGTTTTCTTTAAAGATTATAAGTTTGTTTCTCATTTTTGGAAAAAATATAAAAACTATTGTACTTGGCTACGTTATTGATTTTAAGAAAAAATCCACGAAGAAATCGAAGATTTCAGGTGCACCCACTATATCGAATACGAAGACAGCAAGGGGAGTTTTTTTTCGCTCATTTCTCGACTTGAAATGTACCCCATTAAGTTTTTTGAGCCAAAATCAATTCGAATTTCTCCTTTCGAAAATTAATGAAGATGTGAAACCAAAATGTTCACTATATCGTCGTGATAACATATGTAAGTGCCAAGGAAAAGCTAGTAAAAAAAAACTAGCTAAAACAATATAGCACGACAGCCAGACCAACGCTAATTTTTCCTGATTGAATTGCACACGAAAATCTTTTTCGTTCCCAAATCTGTCAGTGGTTGTCAGTGGAACAGGAAAAAAATAGAACACAAATCATTGGAATGTTCCATATTGTTTGATATGACAATCAGCTGGCACGAAAAATGAATTTACATCCGGAAAATACATAAATACATTTTAAACAAAAACAAATTGTTCAAATAAAAATTTAACTGGCGGAAAAAATTATTTGAGTTAATTGTCATTGATTCGCGTACCATTTGTATTTCAAATCGAATGGAAACATCATAAATAATCCATTTGAAAATTTTTCCTGTTTCGTTTTCCTGATCGCCAGTTATATGTAGCTATCATTGGTTTTCATGATTGAACATTTTATTTCGCTATTAAAAGCGATAGAGAAAGTCAAATTTGACATTGGAGGTATCAAAATGAAGCTAATGACTTGGAGATTTTTTTTAGTAAAAAAAAAAACATTTATTTCAACCCATAATTTGTCTGTAAGTTAACTTCTAATTTTTCAATGAACAGCTGATTCGATTTGGAACAAAATCGTTCCAATGAAAGCATTCTATTTTCGTTGTATTCCCTCATGTAAGTTTTTTCTTTCAATGATCATTTTTTCTTTCAATGATCAACTCTAACCTCAAATGCTTGGAAAATGTTTGTTTATTTTTTTGTTTTCTTTTAATTTGTGAAGTTGGACGTAGTGTTTAAAAGAAATTTATCATTTGCACGGTTGTTAAAATTTTAATTTGTTATTTTTTCCAAACAGTATTTTTTATTTCAATGATAGATATTTTCAATGTTATATTTTTCAATGATAGCTATAACCAGCTTGTCAAAAAAATCCAATGATTGGTTTCAATGATGAAAACCAATGATAGCTATAACTGGCCTCTAATGATGAAATTGTTTTCAATGAACAGCTGATGCTTGATTTTATGATTTGACACAAAAGCATTTCATTTTCTTTATATTCCAACCTGTCAGTTTTTCTTTCAATGACCATTTTTTCTAAGGCATAGACATTCATATTATTCGGTTTCGCTCTTTTAACTATATCCTATATCCTAAAGATAAGGACAGACATAGCTTAAGTTCATCCATTTCTCACGCTGGCTGGCGCATTGTTTATGTCATAGTTTTAAGTATTGTATATTAGCTGTGTTTTATTTTCCTTGTGATCCAGATCAGATCATCTATTTATTTACGTTACAACAACAAAACGAAATTCTGTTTTATGCTTGGATCTGTTTTTGAGATCCAAAAATTAGATTTGAAATACAAAAATAACATAATAATGATCCGAGTTGTTTTATTTTCTTTGATCTAATCCAGATTGGATCATTACTATAATAAAACACAGCTATTACTATTATTTATTTATTTAAAAACCTTCCGTTTCGAACAACTCTTATTAATAATGCTTATGAGCAAGAGCAGTTCGGCTAAATCTATTATAAAAAAACTGACGGCCACGAGGCTAAAATTATATTTTACATATAAGCTTACAGAAATAGCAGCTAATACATTAAGCCGCTCTATAACGTAGGTTAGCTAGCACTTAGAATTTTGTTATTTTAAACGTTTATCAGCACCATTTACTGTTATGAAATGAACAATGACTTGTTGATTATTATCACTCTTAATACGACAATTTTGTTCTTGTGAAATGGGGATGCGCCTAGCGAACCGAACCATTGTTTTGGTAATAACTTTGCAGACGTTGTAGGAGTAAGGATATTCATTATGAAATTGCGAACCAAACTCAGCTTAAATCAAGTGACAGCTGTCAAAAAGACCAACTCCGGAAGAGGTATTGCCAGATTTAAAACCACATATGTATCTTAAAAAGAGACTGTTTACAACGAGCTTAAATTTTATATATGTATGTTTGTATATACAAATCAGCCAAGACTCATTTTATAAGGGGGTTCCCCCGGCCTATTTTCGAAAACAGATTTCTTGCGGTCACCCTTATGTTATATTATAAGATTTTCACTATTTATTAAATTGGTAGTTTTAACAAAATGCAAAATCAAATACATAGTATGTATATTTATATGTATGTAGGCCGTACTATAAGGAAATGTATCAGGTCATCAAATGAAATAAAATACCAACACAACTTACATGGTAGGCGAAATCCCTCATGAAAAGCTTCTTATGTGCTGATGGGTAATCGAACTGGGTCTTCTGCCAGGCCATATCCCGAGGAACAAAGAATGTGTATCTTCGTTGAGTGTTATTCAGTTGAATGTTGAAATCTGACATTTTGCTTAAAGTGTAGGTATCGCTGAAATAGGTAGATACAAAATATTTAGATACTTAATCTTTCTTTAAATCAGAGCAATAAAAACGGTACTTTCATGTCACGGGGTCCATTTGTACCCCAGAGTGTTTTCAATATTTTTTTTGTTTTCATATCTGCAATATTTTTCATTTTTAATTTTCCTAACTTATTTTTTTTATTAATAAATGATTTTCAAATATTTATCAGAACAGCGAAATTGAAGTTTTATTAGACAACTAGTTGTTCAAGGCATTTAAATATATTCGATAGCGATTTTCCCTAATTAGATTCCTAACCGGCTGTTTATATATTCATACACATTAATATATAGTAGAACTATGTATATTTATATTGAAATATAAAAAAAAATATAGTAGGAACAACTTGTTTTTTGTTAGATATTCTATAGTGGTGTACAAATTGACACCATGCCAGGTTTATGGATTTTTTCCAGAAAAAAAATGACAGAAAATTTTGTAAAAAATCTGTGATAAAAAAAAACATGCAAAATTAATAGTAAATTGAATATTGTTTACGGAGCATTGAAAAACAAAAAAGTAACGAGTGCTCAAACTCGAAAAGGGGGTAAAGATAATCTTGCTTGCTACTGCTGCATCTAAGTACCCTATTAGAGACACTTAGATATTTCAATGTTTTATATTTATAATAGTTTTAAATAGATTGCTAGGAAAATTCTATTGAAAAACGTTCAAAAAACATTTTTGAGCAGAGATTTTTGTTTGAAATTGGTATCTTATGTATATAATAAAAGAATATGTTTTGTGTTTCAAGACTAAAAAGGTAGTAGAGTTATTATTGTTATAAATAAATACTCCTTTTTTTTGAATAAATGGTTGTTGATTTTGTATTCCTTTTTTTTGGAGTAGAAGTTTTCTAGTACCTATTAAAAAAAATTGTCATAAGATACGAAAGATTTATTGTTGTATGAAGTTCTTTTCCTTGAAACCAGAAGCTAAAATATAATATGTGCACCATGAATTCCATTTAACCTAAGCATCAAGGAAACATAGAAAAATTCAATAATTTTCTAATTATTTTTATGCTAGATAGTAATCAATAAATAATTAAGTACATACCTTAACATTGGATCTGTTTCTAGCTTGCCCAAGACTGTTGTATATGGTACTCCAAGGACTTTATCAATAATGTGAACAAATCCATTTAACTGGGCAACGTCTGCTTGGACAATAGTTGCGTTTACCCCACCTCCTTCGACTGTAATTACTTCATCAGCATTATCGCCTCTGATGTTGAAATAAAGGAATGTCCTGTTGTTGACCGTCGGTACTTGAGCAATCTGCAATTTATGTAATATAAATATACATATGTATAACAATTCGTCTCAGAATTATCGACAAAATTTATATTCATTTAGTTCTCTTTACCATGTTTTGGTTCTTTTGGCGAATTTTTTCAACATTTAACCGATCCTTTATTATGTGCATGTTTAGAATTTCCCTCATTTTCTCACGGTTTCTAAAATAAGAAGACAAAAATAATGAGTAGGTACATAAATGATAAATAAAAATAGAGAGAAATCAAATAAGTGTTGGACTTCCTAATACCTATTTTCTTTTTCTTTTTCGTTTAAGTAAATATGTAAATGGTAGAATAATTTTACTGTTATCATGAATGGACATACGAATGATTAAAATTAAAATGTCGTATGCGTATATGTAAGTAATACATAGTATGTATGATATATAATTATGATCTCATGCATATGATAGTTTAGATTCTTCAAGCATTCTTTATATACATATGTAAAGGTAAGTATTTATTAATATACTGTTCACCTTAATCTAAAAGATCCCGAAATTTATTCAGGAAATTAAAACTACAAGACTAGGTATAAATCAAAATTGTTACTAAGTATGTTCAACGAGTTGCACTGTACTACTCCGAGCAGAAAAGTACAGCTTTTTAGTGTTCATTAAAGAAATTTCTGCACTGGCTTGCACTGAGGTGAAATGGCGTTTAGTGAGGTGAACTAGTGTAAGCTAGTGCAGAATATTCTGCACTAAAAAAAATTGTTACAATTTTTTAATTGTAACTATAACTTAGACTAGTAATACAAAATTTATTATACATTATTAATACCGATTTTTTCAATTCAAATTACACAAACAAATATTTTGTGAACATTTTGGTTAAATAGATTATTACTCTCCCTACCAATTTAACATCTGACTTATGACGTTTTTGCTTGCACTTGTTCTGACAGTTTTCATGAATCTGCACTGTACTACACCACTCTACACTAGAAATTTTGTAGTTGAACAGAGCTATTGTCTATTTCATTTTCAAATACAATGCAAGTATGCCAGCGCTCTATTCAATTCTCGAAACATTTTGTATATATTTGGTTTGTGGTATGTTTATCAGATCTACCTTCGATTTTTCCATGATCTCATCTCGGGTGCTGAAACGCGTTCCGCGGTTTCTTGAGTCGACCGAATAGTAAAAAGTCGAAGAGAGAGCCAAATCAGATGTAATCGGTGTTGGTTAAATGTTATTCGTTTCGCCTTTACCGTATTATTCTTCAATAACGATGGCAAATTTTCGAACGGTACCGGGTAATTTATTCAATTCTTCCATTTATACAAATTGACAAAATAGAAAACAAGCAAAATCGCCGATGTATTCAAAACGGCGGCGTCACTTTTACAAATGACAAGCTATCAGGCTTAAAATTTCATAGAATTTCAATGACAGATAATATGACAAAGGGAGCTCAAATCAGACAGAGCTCGCCATAAGGTGTTGAATCCGGAAAATTTTCGATCAATTTTGAACTACGACGGCACTTTACAATAGTGCGGCGGTCCAGTGTGCTAACGCGCGGGCGGGAGTCTCTTTGGAGAACGGAATCACCATGGCTTTTTTTTTTGAAGTGAAACTTTTTTAGGCACGCTTGGCGAATGCATTACGAGAGCGTTACGAAAAGTGTGATGCGAACGGAAGTTGAAAGAGAGTGATATGGAGTTACATGTTAGTAAAGATGGACAGAGGGAGTTACGTATCGTATGTAACTGTAGGGACAAGAGAGAGAGAGAGAGAGAGAGAGAGAGAGAGAGAGAGAGAGAGAGAGAGAGAGGGGTGCGTGGGTACATTTTCTTTCTCTCTGACTCTATAACCTAGCGAGACCCAATCAACTGATATTAAATCATAAAGGTGAATGTGTATCTCATACTAGTTGCTGGTGTCTAAGCGTTCCTTTTTTCTTGTCTATTTTCTCCTTCATGACATGACAACATAAAATTTTAATAAAACGTAAATAAATTAAAACTTATTAATTGTAGAGGTTCACCATTACAAATAATTGGTGGCATTATGATTGAACATGTCAATAAATCAAATTGAAGTTGATGATGAAAATCTCACTAGAGATTGAGACAAATTATTAAAGTTAGGCCTATACAGGCCTATTGCCTGTATTACACTGTAGGAGCAAGAGAGAACAGTACATGCTCACATAAAAATAATAAATAAATAAAAAAATATACAAGAATATCAATTTATCAATAAAATCCGATAATAAATTTAAATATTTGTAGAAAATTTTAGAATTTTGTAGAAAATATGTAAATGTATGTACATAAATACATATATGTCCAGTCCAGTCACCGACTATACTTCGAGCAGTCAAGATTATAGTGGTATAAAAGAGTGAAATGGACTCAGGGCCAAGTGTTCTCTCGGGTAATCGGTTTGCTGAGTTAATTATTATAATAATCATAATAATAATAATAATAATAATAATAATAATAATAATAATAATAATAATAATAATAATAATAATAATAATAATAATAATAATGATAATAATAATAATGATAATAATAATAATAATAATAATAATAATAATAATAATAATAATAATAATAATAATAATAATAATAATAATAATAATAATAATAATAATAATAATAATAATAATAATAATAATAATAATAATAATAATAATAATAATAATAATAATAATAATAATAATAATAATAATAATAATAATAATAATAATAATAATAATAATAATAATAATAATAATAATAATAATAATAATAATAATAATAATAATAATAATAATAATAATAATAATAATAATAATAATAATAATAATAATAATAATAATAATAATAATAATAATAATAATAATAATAATAATAATAATAATAATAATAATAATAATAATAATAATAATAATAATAATAATAATAATAATAATAATAATAATAATAATAATAATAATAATAATAATAATAATAATAATAATAATAATAATAATAATAATAATAATAATAATAATAATAATAATAATAATAATAATAATAATAATAATAATAATAATGATAATAATGATAATAGTAAATACATATACATATGGATGGAAATAAAGAAGTTTTACTTCAGTTGTGTGGTCTAGAGCACACTCGTTTTTTTTTTAATAAAATTTCGAGAACTTAAAAAATAATTTTGTTTTGACAACAAATCGAATTAAAAAGTGAAAAATAATTATACATAGTTTAAAAAAAAACTAATAAGACACGCTTAGTACATAAAATTAAAAATAAATTGGAAACTGAAATATAGTACTAATATTATTGTGATAAACCTGTCTTAATAGTTTTTTAAATAATATTTATTAAATAGTTTTAATCTTTAAAGTTGAACATTATATATACCACTCCCTGTAACCATTTGTTTAGCAAAAATAATAAATAAGAAGTTATAATAAAAAAAATATTTTTACCAATTGTTGAAAGAATATCAGAAACGCAAACTTTTTTCTTTTTTCGGCGTTTGCAAACATTCAACTTAAAATAAACTAATCCCAAGGCTGTTCGCCTGGGTCTGGTTTAATGTGGATCTAACATTACATTTAAACGTACATACATATGTATGTACCTACATAACATACGTAAATACAGAAAGATAAAAGAGATGCATTTTGTGACATTGCCACAATAGCATTGGCGCCAGCCGACGACGAGGAATCGAAATAAGCTATTGCAGTGCTTTCGTGTGAAATGCATTCTTTTTGAATGCAAACTGCTTTTAGGACAACGAACTCTTTTGAACTTCTTTCCCAGAAACTTATACGACTTAATACTCGTACTGCGATTGTACAGACAAGCACAAATATTGTGGCAGAGAGTAATTTCGTACAGTTTTAAATCAGCGTTGAATATGGGTATGATAAAAGGGGCACCATTCTCATACAATATATCGCAAGCGCTTGCGTGATAGTTTTTTTGTTTTTTTTTTCTTTGGGTTAGCGACCAAACTTACTATAACTGAAGCTACTATGATGAGTCATTATTTATTACTCAAACCCCTGTACACAGCACTTAAATATAAAAATCGATAAAACTACAAATAAGGTATTTATAAATATCTGAGAATTAAAGGGAGAAGACGGATCAATTACACACTTCTAGTAAATTTAAGAGGGGTAGTTCTTATATTGAATAACAGAAGGATATGAAATGAAAATTTTATCGAACGAACTATATACCTATAGTCCTCGAATTTAAGCCTAAAAATAAAAAAAATAAAAACCGCACAGACATCCTCCAACCACCTCCTAGTCTTAGCAGTAAGAATACATCGAATTAATTAAAAGTTGGTATTTACCTAATAAATACCTAAATTAACTCAAGGTTGAAAACGTACAAAAATATTTACCTGATAATATTGTTGATAAATGATTGATTCCACGCTTCATTGCTAGGCGCTAATATGGTTACTTCACCTAATTTATTTATGTCATCTAGGACTTCACCTCCAATATCCATTATTACTTCGTAAAACTTCCGAAGAGCACCATTTTCATTGTCCTATGTAGATATTAAATTTCATACAATTATTATTTTTAATTTATACTATTATAATAAATACTAATATTAAAATAATATATTTTCAAGCATTACTATTTTATTTTTTATAATTTAAATATTACATCATAGTTCCATATTTACAAAATATATTACATAAACTTGATTAAACTGTGGCGTGTTGGGGTTAAAGTATGCAGGTAGATACTTAAAATAACATTAATAAACATGTATAACTCATTCAAACTGAGAAGGAAATACTATACTTACGTATACAAAATGACAAACAAAATATTACCGACAGAAACAGTTTAAAATAAAAATATGTAGGTATGAGTTTGAAAAATAAAATTATAATAGTTTTTGGCTCTAACAAGCTTTCATAAGTTTGACCTCTTATACCAATCATCTACGTTCTACCACAATAAAGATTTTCACTTTACTTGAACTGAGCGCATTTTAAAATCTAAATCGTATTTTGACTATAGAGTTTAGATGGATTTGTTCCACTCAAACACAAATTTGTATGTAAAATAATTTTTAAATTATGGTACAAAATATAAATACTCGTAACATGAAAAATACACAAATTTATATACTTGAAGATTAATTGAAAATAGGTTTCCAAGTAAAGTACAAATTAATAAGAACGTTTAAATTGATCAGTTTCAAATTAAAACAAATACCGAATACTTTAATAAATACATTTTTAACTTCCCATATGGAGTTATTGTTATCTGTCCGATTTCTCGAAATTAAATTTTTGGCAAATCTGGACGTTTTAAGTTTCCTCGAATTTAAATTCGTCATTTGTAGGCTGTAGGTAAGTTCGAGATACCATTTTTCGTCCACGGTATTAAGCACAAATAGAGATATCGACTCCAAATAAATTTTGTTCGACAGGTTATAACTTCAAAAGATGCAGAAAGGATTTTGAAAAAATTTTGTCAAGTGGTTTTTCACTATAGCAATTTAAAAAGAAGAGACAATTTTGGTTGTCGCAGAAACGGATAATGCTATTGCTATTGCTATTGCTATTGACTCCAAATAAATTTCCAATTAACATTAAGTTTTAAAAAAAATATATTTTAAAGTACTTCGTAAAGGATATTTAAGTTTTATTTTCTTATGGCAGAAGAACATACGGATTTTCTCTGCAACCCGATTTTGACAATGGGACGGAAGCCCTTTAAGTTGAATAATTTTCTTTACTTTTGCAACATTTTCCACTGATTCTTCGCTCTTGTTGGTCGTAGCGTAATTTTATATACATAGTTTAAAACCTTGCTCGAAAACTGGACTATCCAAAGCAAAAAGAATTTTTCAATTCGATCAAGCCGTTCCTGAGATTAGCTCGTTCAAACAAACAAACTCTTCAGCTTTATATATTAAGTATAGATAATTTGGTGTAAATTTGGAAAAAATTCAACAAATTGTTATTTTTTTTAAAGAAAAATTAAAAAATAATTTTGGGGTTCAAAATACAGTAAAGAAAAAAACGATATTACCTTCAAACCAATATTCTACTATGTGAAGCGACTTTTTTTACGCAAAATAAAAAAGTACAAAATATTCTACTAAAAATTTTTAAAAATGTTTTTGACTAAAATGGCGACGATATTAGATAATTTTTTTATTTTAAACAGAATACTGGCAGCAAAAGATATATTTTCGACACATATTGTATTGACAGTTTTTGTTGCAAAAAAATGAAACTAATACTAAAATCTACAAAAAAGTGTCAACATTTTTTTCGACTTGAACATTTCGACAGCAGGTGATGTAGAATAACATTCGAAAAATACTACTGTTATTGTGAAAAAAGCGTTGTGTGCTTGTGGCATATTTTTCACATTTCGAGCACTCCACGTTTTTGTCACAATAAAACTAGTATTTTTTGTTCATTATTGTTTTCAGCTTGATTCAAAAATTATTTTTCATTTTTTAAATTTGATGTGGAAAGCGTGTCTTGTTAGTCAAACTGTAGAAGACTACATTAAGCTTTAATCTGCCTATTGTGAGTTTAAGACGTTCTACGAGATAGTTTGGTAAGTGGAATTTATAACGCTCAACTTGGCGACTGTGCTGGTGATATTATATGTATAATCAATATGTTTAATCGTTTTATTCACTTGAATGCTACACTAGATAATGAGCAGTGAATAAAACACAACTATAGTAGAATTTTAAAGTCACTAACAAGGTTATAATACTGAATACTTAATAATAAGGTATAAAATGAGATTTTCAAATCATTGCATTATTTTTGCTATCAGATTTCTTTTGATCTATTCTAATTTGTTATTAAAAAAAATATGTATCAATAAAATTTAAATCAACTCAAGAGATGAACGCATTCAAATAATATTAGCTTAGGTGGTTTTCTAAAAAAGAATTATTTAAACCATGTCACAGAGTTGAATATTTTTGGAAGATAACTTTCGCATTAAGAAATTGCATTCAGATAAAAACGTGTGTAATGTACCTATAGCTTTATATATTATATGCTTTGAGTTTTTAATGGAATATCTTTTTTTTAGATACTATTATCTGCCAATTTTAACATTAAAAGATTTATTAATTTGTTAAAGCCATTTTTAGCAATTTACTAAGATGGGAAAACGCCACTTCAATTTCTAGCAATTATCCTACAAAACATTTCTTGCTAATTTTACTTGAAAGAGTTGATTTTTGTGTGTTTCTTTTAATACGTGAGCTACAAATTGTTTTTTAATTAATAAAATATTTTCGAAAGAAAAAATATTTTGAAATATGTACCTATTTGAAGACTTTGTACATAAAAATATTTGAAACACTGTAATATTTTGGGAGGAATATATTTATGTATATCAAGATGATGTTGGTAAACAAACTTCTTATTGAAACAAGAAAATAGACCTGTGTCTGTGTAGTATGTACCACATGTGTCACAATTAATCTTATTGGAGCATTGTCTAGTCTACAGTTGAGACATTTCCAATTAATAGGTCCGTTCAAGTACATAATGTGTGTGTTCAACCAGCTGCACTGGACTACTCCGAGAAGAAAAGTGCAGCCCTTTATTGTTCAATGCAAAAATTTCCGTATTGAATTGCACTGGTATTCTGCACTACATTTAGAGCTAGTGCAGGTTGGTGAAAATTGTCAAAATCAGCAGACGCCATTAGTCTATATCTATACTACTAAAAAAATAGGGCCCCACTAAGTTATATTGCTCTATAAAAATAAAAAAATTGGAGTACCTACAATTTTTTGGTTGCTATTATAATTTAGATTAGTATTCACCCCTATCAGGAGTTTCGCCCGAACAATCTTTCACCCGTAATATTTTTGTTCCCCCGGATTTTAAAAAGCTTTCAAGAGTTTCGCCCGAATAAGATTTCACTTCGAATTTAGATGTGACAGTGCGAAAATGGGTTTTTATGGAAACAGAGAATGGTTTTTAGTGAACATACAGAAAGTACAGTATAAATACAATTCTTGTTAAATGAATGCCCAGATTCGACATTTCTTCCTTCTCCAATCGATTTATTAAAAACTAAAACTTTTTGAATAAGCGGCTATAAGAAATTTCCCTCTCCGTTTTTAAGCATAGTGTCTGAATTTTTGTTTTGACAGTTGTCAAGCGACAAACATAAAAAAATTGTTTTTGTTGATATTTTCAAGTGTTGCAAAAAAGCAAAAAAGTGCATGTCATACTTGACATAATGCCCCCTATTGTTTGAGGAAGAGGAAAAGGCAACACTGTGTCGAATTATTCAGAGGCAGTTAAGAGATCATTCCAATCGTTGGAGTAACCTGAACTATTGTTATAATGAAATTATATTTTTATCTTCATTTAATATCTAACTATAAATAAATAGTTTTCACTTTTTCAGATTTCAACAGTTCTATAGAGTAAACAAGGAAGCCTTTAAAATTACAAGTTAAGAGGGTGGATACCAAAAAGGTTTCGGTAGCATATCACTTTGCTATAGCAGTTGATTGATTATAAAAAAATATAAAACTAAAATTATTAAATTTATGTTAAATAATAAACAATTTCAAAATTTAAGTGAAATTTTAGCTTTCAAATATGTGGTATTTCACCCGAATTGAATGATCATGATAAGGGGAATTTTTCGAACATGTTTATTATTACTATACCTTTCATTTTAATTGTGCTGAATTTAACATCTGACGTTTTTGCTGGGATTTGCTCTGACAGTTTTCATGAACCTGCACTGCACTGCATTACTCTACATCTACACTAACAAATTTTGGTTGAACAGAGCTAATGTTTCCTTTGTTTATTTTCACGATCTTGACAGTTTGGCATATTCGAATGCCCGTTTTTTTAATAAAACTCAGTCAGAAATAAACTATGCAAAACACAAACAAAAGTTTAAAATTTTAGTCGCTATTAAATTGCATAATGTTTACCAAATTGTTAATCAGTAAAATATTAAGCCATTAACAATAGGTTTTAAAATTTTCCGCCAATATCTCTTAAGAATACCATGATTCATATACAAAATATTTTGCCGATGCAACAAATTTCTTGGACGCACGGAATGGGAAACTATAATCCAACCAGCCAACTTAGAAAATGGGTTACCGAATATTATAAAAACAGATCAATGAAGTGACCTTTTAACTGTTTCATTATTTTGTTCTGAAAAAAAAAATGCTTAACGTATGCAACATAAAAATCGGGCAATTTACTCTACCACTTAGAAGAAGAAATACAAGGAAGTGTAAATTTTCACAAATACATACAGTGACATATGTGAGTTCGGCACTTAATTGGGTTACTCAAATGTCAAATTTTTAATTTAATAAAAAACAAGAGTGAGTGAAAATGATTTTCAAAAATAAAATAATAATACATTTTTTGAAATAAAAGAAATAATTATTTTAAGTGATTTATCAACAACAAACAAAAATATAAAATATATATACATATAAAATATTTATTTGAAAAAAAAAATAAAAATATTTTTTAAATCCGTCATTTCTTGAGAGATGTCTGTGTGTGGGAGTTTACGTACGTTTGTATGTTCGAGATAACCTTCTCCGTCCACGGTATCTCAAGAACGAATACAGATATCGACTCCAATAAAATTTTGTACGACAGGTTATAACTTTTTTAGATACAGAAAGGACTTTAAAAAAAAGTCAAGCAGTTTTTTCACTACACTATAGAAGTTTTAAAACAAGTGAACGTTTTGGTTAGTCGCAATATCGCAGGAAGGTATATAATTGACTTCAAATAATAATTTTCATAGTGTATTTATGTGATGTGATACAGATTTGGAAAAAATTCAACATTCCGTTATTTTTTTTTAATTGAAAAACTAAAAAAAAAATTGGCGCTCATATTAGGGATGCTCATGGAACAAAAACATCGATGTTTTATTCGATGTGATACATCGTAACCTTACATCGATGTTTTCTATGTTTTCAATGTTTTTTGAGCAACCCTAGCTCATATATGCAATATTGATATTATCTTTTATTCAATTGACTGTGCTAGCATAAAAAAGCAATAGATCCTGAACACAATGGTGTACTTAGTTTTTCTAGATTAGCTAAGTTAAGAAAGATTTTTGTATTTAAAGTTATTTGTTACAAGTCAGAAATTAACAATAAGGAACCCCATCATATAATTGGTATTTATTAGTTATATATCGAATTTAATTGGTCACATATACGTAGTTTTAATAGAAATACGGTTGAATGCAAATTCAGCAAACTTTTGCCATCAAATCTAACAGCGCACAATTTAGGAAAAAAATCACGAATAATGGTATCGAAATTGCTTTGGCCTTGAGGTTTGCCTTGTGGATTGCTATAGATGATGCAAATCTTCAGCAAACATTGCTGAATTTGCGACACGATAACGTTAAAACATTTTAAAGATGTACCACAAAAAAATTTATTGGAAACTGTAAGACAACTTATTTTTGTGTAATCTAATCTAAGTTATATATAAAACTTTAATTCTGTAAGAATATGTTAACAAATGTTACCTTTATACTGGTATATGTCTTAATGAGCTAGATAAGAGAAATGTGGTAAAAAATAGGCCTTGCAAGGACTTGATGACTGAAACTTTTTTAATCCAAATAGATTAGGTGAAGAGAGTGAAAATACATACATATTTTTTGTGTTAGTGCATAGACTTACAACTAAGATTATGCAAACTACAGAGAGCCAAACATATACATATTAAACAAAATATAAAATAAACAATAAGATAAGTGTAATTTCATTGAAACAAAATTTAAAATTTGAAGAAAACCTGAATTTTTTGCAAAAAAAAGTGTGAATTTATAGAATTACTAGTTTTATAGTTTTAATACATTCTACCTACCGTATTTTTACTAAAACTACGTCTATTTGATCAATTAACGTCTATATAAAATCAATAAATACTAATTATATGACAGGGTTCCTCGTTAAATTCTGACTTTTAACAAACAAATTTAAATGAAAAAATCTAACTAAGCTAAGCCAGAAAAACTAAGTACGCCATTGTGTTTAGCAAACTCTAATTATATGTCTATCTGTCGCAAAAGAAAAGTTACATTTTCATGTTCACAGTGTTATTATTATATATACAATATTGATAGTATCCTCAAAATATTTTTTTACTATTTTTGAAAAAAAAAATCAAATTTATACCCATAAAAAATATATACTTATATTGGTAAAAAAAAGTTTTATAACTTGAATATCTCGAGAACGGGCAACGATATTGACTTCAAGTTTGATTTATTTTGTTCATTATATAACTGTCAACATATGGTTAATTTTTGTCAAATATCGAATTGACAGTTTTCTCACAAGAATAAAGAAACAAAAATTTACCAAAAAATGTCAAAAGTAGAGTTTTGACTTGAATTTGCCTAAGGTGGATAGTAATTTTAAATTTAAATGCATGTTTTGTACTGTTATTGGTATGTCCACATTTTTTATTTATTTTTTTTTCTTGAGTCACCGATTTGAAATTTCATTACTTTATATCCATTTTTTAAGGTTTCCATAAAAAATCATTCCGTCCCTGTCGGAATGCCTTTGTGTTTGCGAGAACTAACACCATTATGAAAAATGCAGTATTTGTTTCCGACGAGGGCACTGCCATTTATTTCTTCTTCTAAGCACTAACTAGAGATTTTCACAAGGCAGTTTTATTATTTTTAAAGCTGTTTCTTTCAAAAGATTATACTTAATCTATGAATTAACGAGTAAATTTAAATACAGTTATAAAAGTGTAAACCTACATATATGATCCACATTCAACTTCGGTTGCATTGGTATAATATTTGGTGCATTTTTAAATAATATATTACATTGTGTGTTATTGGTATTATCAAGAGATTGTTTTACCTAGTTTATAGTGTTTGCTTTTAGACTTACATAGGTATTAATTTTCCAGATTTATTCAAAAACTACACATTTTTCAAGAAGCTGACAAAACAAAGATGATCTAGATGCATAAAGTGCAAGGCATTTAGTGTGTTTTTTTTTTATTAAGAGAGATTGTTTTTTGGCGTAAATGAAATAAATGAATTCAATAATTGTTAAATTCTAGTTACCAATAGTGAATTTTTTGTAAGCAAAGGTTTTTGTTTAGAATAAGTAAATGAATATAGAACGCAAACAATAAAATTTATCGAAATGCAAACATAACTGCTTCTTATTTCTAAGATTTATTTTGCAGTAAAGCTTTGTTAATAATGTTTTGTTTAGTAAAATAATGGTAACAATTATATATGTACATCGTATTTGATGATTTTTTAAAAAAACATTTATGTGACTATATAGCAACTAATTGTTATATTTAATTTTGAATGAATTTAAAATTCATTTAACTCGCATTAAAGTGTTTAAGCTTTATTTTCATGTATGGCATTTGTTATGTTTGAAGCTATGTAAGTTAACTTTATTTAACATTAAATAAATTAAAACGAAATTATAAAAATCTTGTTAAAATACTTACATTTACAATCTATTGTTGGGCGTAATGTTTTGTATATTTTTATTTATTTGTACCGACCATGAAATGCAGTGTTTAAAAGTCCCATCAATTATCATTTTGTCATGCGAAATATATTAAATTGAAAGTTATATATATTTCTTTTTTTTTAAGCTAATTTGTTTGGTTATTCATATGTGATTTATAGTTTTTTAGGCATAATTTCTTAATTCAATTTGAGATTATTTTTTTTAATGAAAAATTATCGTCTCATATAATTTTTGAGTACGTTTTTAGTAAATTGCGCACATGAATTAATTTGGATATGAGTTGTTTTATGAATAAAAATGTAAGTGGTGAGTTCTTTTTCGAAGCGTGAATGAATGAAGTTGTTTGTATGATAGCGTTAAGCAACGAAGCTAGTTTTTTCCATTGATACGAAATGTAATAATGCCTATAAAATGTTTTATTATTTTAGTTAAATAAAAAAAATAAAAAATAAAAGGCTGCATGCTGACGTGCTAAAGTATTTCTAGTGAGAATGTGACATTGAACAAAAATAAAAACAGAATAACATACAAAATACCACTTATTTAAAATTTTAAATTTTAAAGAAAAGTTATTTTATTCTATAACTTTTGAAAGTCTATACTTTATATTCATGTTCATACATATATTAAATGGGTATAAAATAAAAGCTTAGGCTGACCTTAATTTAATTTTTTGAATTGGCTGAATGAAATAACTGGAACATCATATTTTCTTGCGAAAAAAATCATAACTTTAGGACTCTAGCACTTCATTTTGAATACAGAAATCTATGTACTGTATACATAGAATTGTTCATTGAAGTTATTCAGTTTGGTCAAATGAAGGTTACCAGCAATCGACAGACTGGGAAATTTATATTCGAATTCCATATACAATGTACATTAATATAACTTCCGAAATATAACAAAAAAAGCAAAACTATCATACATTCAAATGAAAACTTATTGCAGTTAATTAATATAATCACAAATGTTTACTAAATTACAAATGAAAATGTCATTATCTTCCAATCGTGTCAATCATACTGATGTGGTATTAAAATCGTGTGTACTTGTGATGTGATGTGATGGGGTGAAATGTTGTTTATAAAAAAATATTTAAAATGTTAAAAAAAAGAATTAATGTTTTACCTTAAACGACTTAAGATGTCGAAATACAATTGTTAAGGTATCCATGTTAAAATATTATGTAGTAGGCATACAAAAATGTTGGAAAGAAATATAATAATCAAAAAAGATTAGGTATTTCGAAAAAAACATTTTAGTTAATTTCTTTTTTTAGAAGCATGTTAATATAATACTTAAATTAAAACTAAATATTTTAAAAATTACTGTGTCTGTCTTTTAAATTTGATCACTAATAAATATAAAATATGCTTCCAAATAGTTGACAAGTCCAATAGTTAGTGATTTTCTGTATGCTAAAGATATGCCATACAATATCTTTATCAAAATTCATAAATAAAATTGATATACTAAATAAATTTTACATTAAAAAAAATTAAAGTGAGGACAATTTTTTAAAATGGATTTCACAAAACACTTTTCTGACACTTTCGTGACGATTCAATTTGTAAAGAAGTCAAGAACTTTTCAAAATATCACACTGTCATATTTGTCCCTATCCCCATAAAACTTAATTGTTTTTCAAAAACATAACTCCAATTTGTTGTAAACGAGTAACTGAGAAAGAAATGGAATATTAAAACTAGCAAGGGCAACGGCCTAGTCACTGATAAAAGCTCGGTTCCCATCGATCACCGAAATCAAGCATCAGTGTACGCGGTTAGTAGAAAGATGGATTACCATTTCGAAACCTACCGCGTGCTGTTTTCATGTGTTCTTTCTTTCTGTTCTTTTTCCTCTAGTACTACTCTGTTCTTCTGTCTTGTATGAATGTCTTGTGTTGTATCTTACAGCTTACAAAGCCTGAAACTAGTGGAGGTGCTACTTACTACCCATCTCGATAAAAAGCGGATGTTTTTGCGGTACATTGCGGTTTTTATCAATTTCATCAATGAATAATTCTAGACTTCTGCTTTAGCTCCTTTAATTGATAATTTTTTGCATAAATACTAAGTGCATTTGGCTGATAGGAAAAGGTGTATGCTCTTATAGCATAATGTCAAACCGTGAAAAACGGCTTGTAAAAAAAAATAAATAAAAGTATGTAGGTACTATGTTTTTTAATGAATTATAAGTATTTACTTGAATAAATTCAGTAAATACTTATAGTATTTGCAATTTTATGGAAACCACCCGTCATAGGGTTTACAAATATTTGTTTGAACTTTTTGCAGAATATGACTAAGTCAAACAAATAACAAGAATTTCTAATAAAAAAGAAAGTATTTTGTTTACAATTAACATTAGTGACTTATTTTTAAATATATGTAAGAACCAGGGAACGGCCAAAGTGATTAGCGATGGCTAAATATAAGGCTCATAAGCTAGGTACAGTAAGAACTTTTCTGTAATTTCTTTAAAATTTAACCCGAAGCTCACATTTGATAATAATTGTTGATGGGTTGATGTTACCATTACTATTTATCAGTATCTTATTAGCGGATTCAACTCCAGGAGAAAGCTGAAGGTCACTTATCTGATCAGTAAAAGTAGGATACTCTACATGTCTAATTTATGTACATATAGATGGCAAATCATGTTGTTCAAACTTTAAATAAATTAATTTCTTGGTGATATTTTCTATGAGCTAAATTTTATTATTTTTTTTGTATGTACATACATATGTTTCACGTTTGAATTAAGAAATCAATTTCAATTTTAAGTTACGACATTCACAAGCTAGTCATTGAATTAACAGCCCTATTCTGCTATTCACGTGAATCGTATATCCGATCCACCCATTCGATTCACTTTCAAACTTCCTTTCCATTCTGCTATCCGTCGGGTGAACTACATTATCCCGAACCAATTTGACATTTACGTGAACAGATTTTCCATTGAAAATCTTGAATACATTTCTTTTATTTCAATTTTTAAGTTTTATCGCTCCACCTAATGGACAGTATTGTACTTTTTTCCAATTATGAGCAGATGATTAAGATAATCCTCGAAAAGAGAGCTTTGAAGAAATTTTGGAAAATAAAAAAAAGATTTGGGACTGCCGGATGAAACGTAAGTTGATTTATTTTGATTTTAAAATAAATATTTAACAAATTATTTCAAAATCATATATTTACTATATACTTAAGGCCAAATAAAAGAGCATTTCGGTACGTATTGGGTATTGTTTTTACTTACATTTTACTAAGCACATACAAGAAAAACGAACCATAAATATAAAATCCGCAACTTTTTATATGCGGATCTGAATTGTATGGAACAAATCCGTTCACGTGAATAGCAGATGACCGCGCAGCATTACCGATGTTACCGACTTAAATACAGATTCACTTCGAGTGAATAGCAGAATAGCGATAAGTGGAAATTCAAGAAAAATTCCCCCCGACGGATAGCAGAATAGGGCTGTAAAACGATACAAGTGAATTTAAAATTTTATTGACATGTCCTTTATATTTTACTATTTTATTTAAACAATAATAGTGAACCATAAATTATCCTAATAATATCCTATAGAGCCATGATTAATGACGCAGCAGCGACTTGTCCGAAATCATTTTTAAGACATAATGCAAATCCTTATCTTTATAAATAAAGCTAAATTCTTGGTCAAAAAATTAAATTAATTGAAAATCACACGTCCATAAAAACAACTTTTACTTAAGTGTAATTTTAAAATTCATTGCTCTTAACAATTTTTAATAAAATACAAAAAACCGGATGATGTTTTTAGTTTAGGAGAAATAAAATAATCACAACTTTGTTTGTTAGCCATACCATTTATTTTTTATTAAAGTAATAATATTTTTAATATCTGTTGAACTTTAGACTATTCTTATAAAAATTGAGAAATTTTAGATATGATTTCGATTTTTCAGAAGACAAAATTTTTGTAAAATAACGTGGTTTGTTCAACAATTCCAGGCTACACATTTTGCTTGTTTTTTAACATAATATGTGATTGTTTCTCCAGTTATGCAAGTTATGGAAATTGGTGACTCCATTTCTGGTAACTGTACTTCATCTGTCTAGAACATACTTTTTCTACAAAATTCGATCCTCAATATCTTATCATTTGACCTCAATTTATGCATTGTGGTAAAGTGATATAAGTGAAAGCTATCTGTATAAATTACTAGTGGAACTTATCTTCAAGGCTGTGATTGCCTAGTTGCTTTCTTTTTGGTGCTAACAGGAGGACTAGAGATACCAAATTAAAAAAAAAGCGTTTTTCTTGGAATAAGTAGTTTAGATTTGTTTGTATTTTAAAAACTAAGATATGTTTAAGCATTCGGTTTTAAGTTTTTTAATTAGAATTAATTAATAAGAGCGTTGCATTTTGGTAAAAATTACACTTAATTAAAAATTAGTTCGAAATTCTTTTCTTCAAAATTTAGAGTTTGAAAATTAATTTTTCTAAGACTGTTCATAAACTCAACTTAATTTAAATTGAAAATTAAAGGAGAAAATTGCCCCTCCCGTCTAAACGGAAAGAGATAGACCCCCTCCCATACGATTTTTTTCTTATCTAAGCTCATACTACTCGTTGTAGCACCCTATGCAAATCACCCTGTATGAATTAATTGAAGAAATTTTCAATTTAGTTTCATTATTTGTAATTTAAATAAAAAATATAAAATTAATCGACCTTCAAGTGCCGTCTATATTTTATTGGACTATAAGCGCATATTTATTTAACTTGTATTTATTTATAATGAAGCAAAATTATTAATGTGTAATATTGCAGTGCTCCAACTCAATATGTTATTACATCAATTAACTCAATGTTAATTTATTTAAATTAATATTAATTAGGTACTAATTTAAGTGCACAGAGCAATTAATGTTTTAACAATAATACTATCGATATACATATATTTTATTATTTTTTAATACAAAATTAACCATCACGAATACAAATTTAATTAACTTGAAATCAAAAAATAATGTTATGCATTTTAAAATTAATGAATAGATTGCGATTGCACTTAATCAAGAAACTTAATAAAATGCATACAATACAAGAGGGGAAATCATTTATCTTACCTGCAGGAATTGGGATACAGTCGTGTCGACAATCATGAGTGGTCGATGAATCAAGTGAACGACACCATTTCGGACGGGGATGTTAGCTTTAACAATTTCCGCCAAAACAACACCCTTCGAATGCTTTGCGTCCCCAATACGTGTGTTTGATTTCACGTACACTAAAAAAAAAAAAAATAAGAAGACAATAAAACGCTAACACGCTTCAAGGATTACAAATACATAAATAATTCGCATGGTAGAGTGTAATCAAAAGCGATCGACATTATTTTCATTCATTCGCAGAAGAAAACTTTTGCCTTATGCATGATATGGGAATTGGTGCAAACATTAAGGACTAATATAATAAAAAAAAAAATGGGATTTAAAAATAATACGCCTAAATTCATCACAAAACTTTACAAAACGATAGAAATCTAGGTTAATTTGAGGTTAATATATTAAAATTTGCAAAAATGAGAGAAATTTGATAGAATAAATTGGTCGTTGCGAATTGCAATATGACTGCTACAAACTGTCAAACATTACTCGCGTTCCACATACCACCCACACTGTAACGATTGAATTGTACGCACGCGACCAACCTCAAAATCATTCTGAAATAATTTTCTTGCTGAAGAAAACGCCATTCGCGACGAATAAAAAAAGCACATGTGGACGAAATGTGAAAATGGACGAATGTTCATTCGTGGGTCGTTGGTCATGTGAATAGTCCTTTGCCTGCCAAAAACTGAAATTTCGTAATATTGTGTTATTTGTATGGGTTTCTATACAAACAAAGTCTATTTACTTAACGTTACTATAATAAAACTGATTATCAAATAACCATTATTATTGTATCCAAGATTTATTTTGCATTCCTCACCGAACAATTTAAAACATTCTTTCTTTTTATTTCCTTGTTTCTGTATGCCGTTATGCACAAATGCTAGACTTGTTTTGTTATTTAACTTGTACTAAATGGTAAAAATGTTATTGTGATTTTATTAGTTTTTCCAAGACTTGGTTATGATAAGGAACGTGAATATTAAAGTATAAAGTTGCAAATAAAAAATGATTTGAATGATTAAATTTTAAATTTTAGATGCTAAAATTATAGCTCTTGAATAACGATTTTTTGCAATCGACGTACTTCAAAAAAGTCATAATTTAAGCCTTGTTTGGTTATTTACGAGTATAATAAATTTGTAATTAGAAAATTTCAAATTGATATGGTTTTCTGGAAAGCCCTTCTTCAAAATACATATTTATTACGATAACAAACACATTTAATTTGTTTTTCAAAAAAACCTAACCCAAGGACTGGCGATATCAGATAAATTTATGTCAACGTAGAAATGTTTTTTTTTCGGTTTTAAACTTTGCATGTATGATATATGTATGCAATATGCATGTATGTATTAAAAAAGTTCTCGACCATGAAAGTGAATTTTTTTACTTTTTCAAACCCACTCTTCCAATCTGGAATTAAGATAACTTTTCCACCAAGACCACGGCCACGTTTGTAATAGTTTTATTACAATCATTCTCGATTATTTCATTTATTTAATTTTTCAAATTAATTCAGTTTGATTTTGAAAAACTTACTTTTGCCGTCCTTTTGTTGAAAGAAGCTTACAGTAACACGAATGTTGTCTTCAAATGACGCAGTGGTTTGTGGCATTTCAATAGGAGCCGGTGCAGTAAATATAACATTGTGAGGAATAACATGACCGTCAATAACTTTCTTGTCAACTAAACTGCTTCTAGTTGTTTGCTAGGTTAAAATAAAATAAATGAAAAATATATCAACATAATGTTTTTAGTTTATAATGAAGTTACCTACCTTAAATCCTTCGTCGATGGGTATAAGAAAAGTATGGCCGCCTGCAGCTTGATATAAACTTTCTTTTTTCATAAGTGTCACCTGTGCACGGTATGATCTGAAACAATGAAAATAAAAATGAATAGCTAGGTATAATACAAAAAAGAAGAATAGACTGATTTGGATTTTATGAGTGGACTTTATTCTTATCTTATAAAAGATAGAAAAGAACATTTATATTATAAATATGTTTTGAGTAAAAAAAATGGGAAGTTGTGATTGGAACCTCATACCAACATTATTTATAAAGTCCTGACCTCGGATCTATAGTTCCTTAACTGGGGCGGGGTTCTTGCATCAAGCAAGTCTCGCCCGTCGCGTCGTCGTTGCGTTAAATTTATGCGTTTGTGAAATCGATGTGTAATTTTTAATTTTGGGATAAAATTTGATTCTGAAAAAACCACATTATATGTGATCATTTTAAATTTGAATTTGAATAGTTAGCTTTCCTTAAAAGATAGACAAACATAGACTGCAGTCATAACATAATTAAAATTGATCCTGAAAGAATAAGGCTGACCCCGCACCGACTATGATCTTGTTTCCAACGTTTGTCTTTTCTGCTAATGTATTTGCTTCAAGAGTATAGTTCTCATGGGGTTATCCCCCGGCAAATATGTGAGGATAAAATTTTGTTTGGCTTCAAAACGACAAGTTAAATAAAGAGCCTTACCTAAGCCGAAAATCCCCAATGCTCATTGAATCAGCTTGTTGAAGAAATTGAAGTGCGTCAGGATTAATGATTTCAGATTTAGATGTTGGCAGTACGGATAGTGGTGTTAGGACATCATCAATTACATGCATCACCTACGAAAGTTGAATAGCAAACATAATTTGGTCATTAAATGATAGCCTCAATTAATAATTGATTCTCAAAGCTTTATGCCATTTTTTTTATTTTTTAATGAATACATGTGCATAAATTATAAGCTCTGAGGGTCAATAAAACTTCAATAAAAAAAAAAAACTAACTTGTTTTTTTCCCAAACTGTTTTCCATTTGCAGGGAAAGTGAAGGAATTATCCTCGCGTTATTAACATAAATGTCTCCGGTGCTTTTTTTTGTGATGTAAAGCGGAGGATTTCCATCCATATCTGAAGGAATAGTCTTTGGCAGTTGATCCTGGTTGAGGGCAACAGTAGCTGTAAAATGAAAAGTTATGTCATGAATATTTATATTGCGAATCAAATTTGTTGTTGTCATGTGTTCTTTCTTTCTGTTGTTCTTTCTCCTTCTGTCTTGTAATAATGTCTTTGTAGGTAGGTATATCATCTTAAGTTCTTAAGTAGTTCGAGTAGTCGCTCCACGTGTAAGTGTCTCTACTCTGTACATCATTGGCGAGGCGTGAATAATTTCAAAAGGTAAGTCGAAGAAAAATTGGTCACCAAAATATTAAATTCCAAATGTTTACTTCAAATTATTTCAAATAATATGTAGGTATCTGCGTATCAAGCTGAGCTGAATCTTAAGAAGTTCCAACTCTTCCAACTCAAGTGCCAAATAAAAATTTAATGTAGATACCAATATTTGTATGGTTTGTTGAAAATATGCATTGTTGCAAAATATAATTTATTATATGTAGTAACTTAGATTAAATGGCTGAAATATAGCCATTATATCCACTATCTTTTTGTAAGAATTATTTTAAATCAAAATTGTAGGTAATATATGTAGGTATAGGTACATATAAACTTCTTATTCCATAATGATATTAGATTGCAATTCTAAAGGAATAACAAATAGTTATGAAAGTTTAAAAAAAACTTTAAAGATTTGCTTGTATTTAGAACTTTGAAATCTATTTGTTAACTTAAAGTCTTATACTAAATATATAAATTAATCAAAATATGTAGTAAAATTTTCTACAGGAAAACTTTTACACTTTTAATTTTCAAGGTTTCAAATACAGGTCGCAACAAGTTTATAAAATAAATAAAATGTAAAAAATGTGTAATAAAGATTTAAAATATTTCATAGTATACTTAATACTTATACGTATGTATGTGTTTTAGTTTAAAAAAAATTCTATCAGGCAGACGGCAGCTTGTCAAGTCCTTATATTCTATGATTTAAAAGAATGTAAAACTTATATATTGTAATAAAGAATTTTATCTATCTATCTATCTACAGGTCGCAACGAACACAAAATCAATCTGTGTTACACAGCATTTTGCTTTATATTTTTATTTTAAATATATATCTAATTATAAACTTGTTTGCAACTTGCTGAATTTGTTGGGGCCAATTATGCCACTGTATTGAAGTTCCTATGTTTTCTGGACTTTATGCCAAAAGAAAATTAAATCTTATATTAACGCTATTGAGAAGTAGAGTTGCGACCTTAACCTATCACATTTAGGATCAAGTCCAGTGGATAAATTCGTAAAATATGTCGGAAAGAATCGGGTTATTTTATTGTAGAAACATCCTCTATGTCAACCTGCCTGATACATGTTGGTTCATTAGGGCAGTGATAGAGATATACACAGACACAATTTTTTTAAATACATACATACATAAGTCGAAGGAAACCGAGTTATTTTTGCTTCTCTGAAACCCACCACTATTTCAAGCAACATTGACATGCGCACTGCGCAACGCAACACACATGATGCATTCGGAGTATTCACAAATGTGTCAACTCATTCTGATTGGTCAAATACAACTAGAAGTTAGTTAAAATTTCCCCTCCGACGTAGTGTAAAGCTAAGATCACACGGTTTGTGTAAATACATAAATTTTAGTAATTTGAAATACCTATTATACAAATAATAAAAAAAAATTATTTATTCATACCTTAGACAAGGGTGGTATTTTCTTTAATTCCTCATGCTTTTCTTTTCCTGATTTTTTTTATTTTTTGTTATTTATTTGACAAAAAATTCTGAATTTTTGTTTTAAATTAACTTTTGGGTATTGCTTGTGATTTAAAATCTTAACTTTAAAAACACGATCTAATCGGGAAAGCTTTTAGATTGAAAAAGAACAAAGATTTGAATTTAAAATTCCCCCATTTCTTTGTGTGTGTTTGTGAGAACTCAGCAAGCTTATTTTGGGTTTACCATTACCCTTACATCTGAACTGAACCTGACTCTTAATTCCTCACTTCCTCAACTCTGCTGTCCTATATCGTACATTATACTTTATGAGCACACCCCTGTATTAAGGCTGGGTGGTCAGCCAAAAAAACGGCTGGAATGTTACAAATAAAGCGATCATTTTTACATTTCGAATGCTAATTGATTGAAATAAAAATGAATGCATTCTAAATAAACAGGGCTACTACACTGCATCATTATAATTTTTAAATGTATAATATAGCAATTCTGTGAGTGAAACAAACTACAATTTTGTCGTTATTTTGATAGTAGTTTATTTTTGGTATAGCTAAGATTTTTATTTAATTTTTTTGGTGTTTTCAAAAGAATTTAAGTTAATTAAGGGAGTGATGGATTGACTTTAATTAATTTAATTTTTTTTATGGGCAAAAAATTAGTCCAATCTTATGCAATTTTCAATGGGTTTGGCGTGTTTGAAAAGGTATAACTTCTTTAATCTACAACATATTTTATCGAAACAAAAAGTATTGTAAAATATTTTTATTACAAGTAATTGTTTTTATTTTTTTTTAAATAATTCACTTTAAAAGTTTAAAAAAATAAAAAAAAACCTAAAAAAAACGCAAAGAACTTTTTTTTAGGACTTTTAAATATCCCTCATTCATTACTTAGCATATATATATTTTTTTTTCTTTATTTTATTGAATAGCTTAATTAATTACCTCGGGAGTGACGGATTGACTTTTTCGAAAAAAAAAATCATTAACACTTTAAATGTTCATTGAAAAAGCCCAAATAATAATTAGCTTTCCAAAGAAAATAATGCTTGTGCATATTTATCTTATTTTTTTTATTTTTCTTCAGTATTTTTTCTATTGTTCTCCAATTCTAAAATTCTAATTGCGGTGATGGTTTTTTTTAAATAAATTTTTGAAAAAGTGTCTAAATTGGTGTGTTTCCCTTTGAAATTTCCTTTTTACACGCACACATAGAAGTTTCAGTTGCCAGTAATTCCACTGCGAAATTGGCGCTTCGGGAGAATGTTTTTCATTTGGAAAAGAAATGAGCCCCGCCCACCCGCTCTCAAATATTTTTGTTGTTGGTTTACATATTGCTGGTTGTTTCTTCTTTTCTGCATAAAGAACAAAAAATGCCATAGAAAAACCGGTTATTGGAATTTGAGGAATATGTAATGACAAACCAGTTTTTTTGGCAATATGTTGGCGCTCGATATACGAAAAATATGCCACAATGCGCCCAACGCTTTTTCGCAATAACACTAGTATTTTAAGATCATTATTGTTTTCAGCTCTATTTAAAAATTATGTTTAATTTTTTTTTTGTTTGATGTGCTAAGCGTGTTTTATTAGTTTTTTTAAACTATATTTTTTCTTCTTTAATCTCTTTTACATAGGTATTGTTAAGGTTAAAAGGTATTAGTATTAGCCTTAAATATACATATGAAATATAATATTGAACCAAATGCTGAACGCCCTAGAGGGTTTAAGACACTAATGCCTATAATGTTTATGTTCCGAAGAAAGTATCTAAGAAATGTAAAATCTCGTATTCACCCCACAATAGCGCAATACGTGCGGAAAAATGATGTTTCCTGGGGGAATAGGGAACCGGGAGAACAGATTTTTCTGAACGGACACCAACTGGAAAAGTTCGTCTTCATTCTACGGTCGTTTAATGATGTTATTAATGGTATGGAATATTATTGATGATTTTCTAAAACTTAAGGATTAACGAATCCATTATTACCTATAATCGGGCAGACGGCAAAGCTCAAAAGATTTTTGTATCTTAATATCTAATTGTTAATTGATATTTTGAAAATGAAATAAATCTAAATCTAATCTAATTTAAATCAAAAAGATCTTATTATAATTTTCTTTTGTTCTTGTTCATTACACATACACATACTCACCCATGTGATACAGAACGGAAGTGTTGCTTGCATGGTGGCGCTGGAAAGCTTCATTTGTCGGTACAAAAACTGTAACAGCTCGTAAAGCCAAAGTTGAATTTGCAATCGGATTTTGTTCCAGCAGAGCGTAAAACTAGAATTAAAAAAAAAAAAACAATAAAATGTAAAGTTTTTTTTTTTGTTTTATTATATGTAGATATATGTACTGTATTATACATACTAGAAGCGACTTTTAATTTCAAAAATAATTTGATAAACTTCGTCTCGCCCCCATTTTACGCAGAAACTTAAGCTATGGAAAAATACGTTGTTGTTGCTTATTCGATTTTCCATGCAATTTATTCATATTTTCTAGATGGCCCGTGTACCTACTTCGTAAGTTTATTTAAAAGTAGATCGAATGGCAGGACAACCAAAGTTCATGTCCTAGTTGTTGTAACATTCTGTTCCGTTTTGCTGAACGTTAAACAAAAACCGAGGAATGCTTCAATTTTTGTTTGGTTAATGTTTGTTCCAAATAAAAATCATTCATAGGGCTAAACGGAAAAAACAATTGAAGCACAAATTAACATCACACCACAAATTCTTGACCTTGATAATGCCATCAATCTAGGGTGGGGAAGTTTTTCAGGTTTAAATACAACCCCAGAAGAATAAACAAATAATAAAGCTACTTGAGAATATATATATATTTCTTCCTAATACAGTCATCGGCTAACCTCTGAATAGATCACTGCGTCTTCAGAATATTGTGTATCTTAACTTTTTGCTACAAGTGAGCGAACCGGTAATTCCCGTTGTACAAACAGTTTTCTTTGCTATACAATTTCTCCTCTTAAATTTGAAGTGAATTTTTTTTCTAAGTTACCCAGTGCATTACTTTCGAATCCAAAGGAATAGTTTATGCCCCATGTTTTAAAAATGTTCCAGAAACAGAGATCATTAGTACCATGCGCGCAAACTGCTCTTTACCTCACCCTTCGTCATCTTAAAACTGCCCAAGTTATAAACAAGCCAAAGAAATTGTCTCTATTCAAACAGTTAATAAATGCTCTGCTGGAGAAGTTTAGCGAATTTATAGAAAACGAAACCCATCCCCACTATCAACCTTTCTTGGGTCTTTTGCCGAAACAGTCAAAAAAACAACTCCAATGCAATTAAATGACACAACCCAATCACCTTAATCCATAGTGTGAAACCTGATCTTCACTCCTAAGGCAAATATTGAATCACTTTCCAGTAAAACCAACTCATTAGCTAAGAACTCAACCCCACTTAAATCAAAAAAAAAAAACAACAATTAATCCACTCAAACACCTCTCTCAAACTCAAACTTAAACACAAATACTCTAACATCTAACGTCTAACACAATTATCCCTCTCAAACACTCAAACAACTCTCTCAAACTCAAAAGTAAAAAGCCAAACAAAATTATCCCACTTAAATCCCACAACATCCCAAAAATTAACTCATTCAATTGATAGCAATGATGATGTCGATATGTAAAAATAACTCTGATCACCAGCTGAACGACTCTGCTGATCTGGAATTGAAAATTGAATCGCCCACGCTCTTCAGTGAACGTGGTTGATTCAACACCGGGTCAGCGGAGTAAAAATATAAACAACCCTTCACCCAATAACCACACAAAAAATTAATTCTACAAAACCAACTTTTCCAAATCGTCATAACTCAATGAACCACAATTGGGCAGGCAGCCCAAACAAGATATAGCTCTCAATATTCTACAATGGAATATGAAAGGTTTCATAAACAACCTTGACGAGCTTAAAATTTTGATTAAAGAGTACGATACATCCATAATCTCTCTTCAAGAGACACACTGCCCATTCAACTGCACCCCAATTGTTCCAAAAAATTACTTAGGATATTTTAAAAACGTATCTACTAGAACAGCATCTAAACATGGAATAGGTATTTGAATAAATAAATTACTCCCTCTTAACTCTAATCTTCAAGTACCTACCCGCGTGTGAAATTCAACTTAAGGTTAAAATAACTTATGTTGAACATGCCACCACCTGAACATTTCCAATAAACGATCTGGATATAATTTTAAGTCCAACAAACTCTCCTCGAATTTTTGGCGGTGATGTCAATTCTTGGAGTGTGCTTTGGTGATCTCCGACTACAAACCCTAGAGGTGCAATCTTTGAAGACTTTCTTCTAAACTCTAACCTAATATTGCTTAACGATGGCTCACCAACACATCTTTCGACACACAACACATTCACACATATAGACATAACTTGTTGCTCTCCTGAACTAACCACGAAAACTACCTGGAAGACGTTAGACGATCGCCGCTCTAATACAATAAGCAATTAGAGATGTCGCAAACCACTCAATTCCCCAAACACATCCTAACAATAATAATAACAAAAATCGTGTTGTCCCCTGGTGAACATTTAAATATTAAATGTTAACTCTTAAAGAATTTCGAAAAAGATCTATTCAAAGTAACCAAATAGAATATAAAAAAGCAGATGCAAAATTTCGCAAGAACCTGGTCGGAATTCTCAAACGATTCAAGCTTTAATCCCAACGACATTGAAACTTAACTAGACATACTCAATAATCCGTCGCCGCTAAATGCTTTTTTGTACGAGGCTGAGGTAAACTCGAGGGTGTCCAGGGTTTTACCCAAAGAAAGCAAAAAAAACTTGGGTTTAGGAGTTTCAAACTCAGATTCAGCAAACAACTTTATTTTTGGTGTTTTATACTTAAGAACTAAACTACGAGTAACAAATTATTTCATATACGGCTTAACAGGGTATTTCATATACTTCACAATTGATAATTCGTAATAATATAACACGGTATTTCATATAATATAGTTTCCTACGACACTACTGGGGTAGGGGTTCCATCCCCTATCTCTAGCACCAAACTAGAGAGTAAACGGGCGGCCGAAGCCTTGTCTTGTCCGTCGTACACTTAGAAGAAGTGGACAGCGGAATAAACAGGGCTCAATTTCCCTTCGTGTCCGTGGCAGCAAACCAGCGGAATAAACGGTGCTCTACCTCGCGGTGGTAGGCTATGCCCGTAACTCCTTGAAGGAAGGTTACGAAATAAACGGTGAGGTTCGGTCCTCTGTCCCTAGCACCAAACTAGGGAATAAACGATAAGCTTAAGCCTTGTCCGTCGTACGCTTAGAAGAAGTGGACAGCGGAATGAACGGGGTGAAAAGGATTTATAGGACCCAAATATTGTTCCCGGATTGACTTGTACTTGAGTACTAGCTGTCCTCGAGTTTTCTTACCTCCTGTACACAAGATTGGTACACAACAGTATACAGGAGAAGGTAGAAGACAAAATCCTACCAACATTCCACTTCCCCATATGCTATTTTGGGGCGGAAGTGGATGTGAATTATAAGAATACGAATGACAAATTACCATGTTTCCGCAACACCAATTCTAATCTAAGCTGCTGGCTTCGGCGTGATGATGATGATCTGGAAGACGAATTGAGGAACCGATATCCATTATAGAATTTGAAGCTTGTTTAAGCAAATTTAAAGATAAAACACCAGGTAGAGACCGGATATCCTACCCAATGTTAAAAAATCTGTGAATTGAAACCAAAATAAGAATCACAAGGGAACAAATTTAAAACTTTTTTATACAACTGTTAAAATTTTTTTTGGTTCGGATTACAATTAAATGACATTACTTAAAACTGAAAGTGAAATTGTTGTAACAGGTCTAAATTTTAAGATATAGCGATTTAAAAAAAAAATGCAAAACTCTGCATATAAAAATCGTTTAAGCAATAGATATAAATTATAAGCATTACAAAATTAGTATAATAGCATTAATTTTAAATTGTCCACTAATATTGGGTATTTGAAGCTTAAAGGTACAGGCTTTATTTGGTTACTGACTGTTTTTAAACTATATTTTGATGAGTAGATAAAAAAGCGCAGTTTACATTGATCGTGGCGTATATGCAGCTGGTTCATGAGGCCATTAACATTGTGACATACATATGTATTTATAAAAATCCCTCTATTTTAAAATATTCTTTAAAAGGCTTCTTACGCTTTTTAAATGAAGACACTTACACAATTTATGGTAAAAGATCCCATTCTTGAAGCCTAGAAGTCAATAATTCGAACTTTTCTTTTGATAAACCCAAATCTCTAGCTAAATCATTCAGTTCGCACTGGTTTACAAGTTGGAGTGTTAATGTTCCTGAAATTTCATATGGTGGATCTTCAAGTATGCCTGAAATGACAGTAAATGATTCTTCTGCGCTAAAATTTGAAGATGATGAAGTGGAAGGTGTACTTGGTACAAGACAGTTTTCTCCGTGGACATACAAGTTTGGATATTTTATTTTTTGTTTATCCTTCTACGAGTATCCATATATCGTCAAAAAGAACAACCATCTACATGATTCGAAGGCTCTCCGCACAGCATAGGAACTGCAAAAGGCATTTTCTTTTATTTACCTTTCATCCTTTGATTACTAGCCATTTTGTATGCTTTTGAATAATGCGTTATGAGAATATGTATGCAGAAAGCTAGTACTAGCGAATTATAAAACTTTAAATAAAACTGATATTAGACCTGTTACAAAACTTTAATGACTTGATGAGTGAAAGGTGAGGGTAGAGCAATAAAAATATATGATTACTATTCTGGTTGTCAAACCTTTGTTCCCTTGTGGAATTATTAATTATTATATAACAATATATTTAATTCCAGAGTTATTCCACAATATTGGAAAACGGCCACATTGCTCCCCATCCCAAAGCCAAAAAAAGATAGATGCTTAACCGATAGTCATAGTTCATAGACGAATTTCCTTAATCCCCTGCATGTCCAAAGTATTAGAAAAATTGATGGCTAAACGCCTCCTCTGGTATGTGAAACTTATTTCACCTAATCAAGCCAAACAGAGGATGTATCGATGCTAACCTCCATATTGATTATTACATCTCAAAAGCACTATGAGCCAAGAATCACCTTTCAATTATTTCCTTAGATTTTGAAAAAGAATTACAGAATTGGTTTACACATTGTCTTGAGTAAACTAAAACAATGGGGTGTTGGTAAAAAAATGTATGGGTATGTAAAATCCTTTTTAATTAACAGGAAATTCTACACAAAAATAAATAACCGCTACTCCAATCCATATCCGTTGCATAATGACATCCCGGAAGGCTCGCCTCTGTCGGTTGTGCTTTTTATTGTTGCTTTTGACGATATACACATCTACAATTCGAAAACTATTCAACATAAAAACCTATTATGTTCAAAATATTTCAAAACAGTAACATATACCATATACCAATATTGAAAAAATAATAAACCAATTTCTATCTATTACTAACATTAGTATTTAAGTAAATCTTTAAAAAAAAGAGCTAATAGCCTTTGCAGCTAAGCTCATTATTTTAAATATTACCATGTTATTTTAACTACCTACATGTTGATAAAATATAATAATAATAATAATAATAATAATAATAATAATAAATTCTTCCTAATAATAATACTTTCGTATCTTTCTAATGAAAGAGACGTTTAAGTACAATTTATTGGTAATGTAATTTAAGTTTTTTTTAAATCCTTACGGGAAATACATAGTTTGATTGGCAAAATTGGAGCTCGTGGGTTTTAATAAAATGTATTTAAAGGAAATTCTTCAATCATAGGTATACTATATTTTCTATTTAAATTATAAAAACTTAATATTAATTTACATTTTATAGATATACTAGCGAGCCCGGCGAACTTCGTCTCGCCCCGATTTATGGCACAAATTCAAGTTATGGAAAAATATTTTGTTGCTTTTTCTATTTACCGTGCAATATTTTTATAGTTTCTAGATAGCCCGATGTGGTTCGTAATACATATCCAAAAGATATTAAAACTCTCCCTTCTCTAAAATTGCTGATTCTATTACAAACTCTTATGTCAACTCTTATGCACAGCATTGCTAATTTTCAGATCTAAGAATCTGAGCTTTAAAAAGTCTAATAGTTATTTGGAAAAAAATCAAGTATATGGTCTTGCCTTTAAAAAGCTGTGAATTGCCTGTTTGGAAAAAGAAGTGAATCGAAGCTGGACAACCAAAGTTCTAGTCCTAGTTGTTGTAACATTCTGTTCCGTTATTCTGAACGTGACACAATAACCGAAGATTGCTTCAATTTTTGTTTTGGTTAATGTTTGTCAAAATAAAAATAAACAGAAAAAAACAATTGAAGCACAAATTAACATCACACCAAAAAAAAACTTCCCAACTTCAATAACGTGATCAATTTAGAATGGAGAAAGTTTTCCAGGTTTAAATACAACCGCCGAAGAATAAATAAATAATAAAGTTACTTGGGAATATTTAAATCTTTATAGTATATATGTATCTTAAAGTATGGAGTCAATTATTTTGTTAAAATTTTTAAAACTGAAGTACCTAAGTATTTATTTTTTAATACAAAATCAAGAAAATAAATTGAAATTAAATTAAATGTCGGTGACATAATGGTGAAAATAAAGAGTTGTATGAATTTTTTAATGCCATATGATAAAGAAATTTAAAAAAAAAGAAATGTTAGGGAAAAATAGATAGTAGCCGATTCTCAGACTTACTGAATATGCATACAAAATTTCATACGAATCGGCCCAGCCGTTTCAGAGGAGTATGGGAACAAAAATTGTGACACGAGACGAGAATTTTATATATATAAGAATATTTTATATTGGAAAAATAATATTGTTGCGCATTAGCATTGGATAAAAATACCAACTGTAAGTTTTTATGTTTAAAACTTCTAAAGTTTATTAATTTTGTGAAATTGTAGGAAATAAAATCGAATTTATAACAAATCTATTTATCTGCAAGATTTTGTATTTTGGTTTGTGCGGTGCAGCAACATTATTTTATTTTATATGATCAATTAACTTTAAGAACATCACTAAGATGAGTCAAACGGAACACAGTTGCACTAAAAAGTCTTGCCGTTTTCCAGATTCGGCATCTCTACCGAAAATTCCCTCATGTGAGAATTGTAAGCGATGCAATGGTGGCATTTTGCATGTGCCAAGTTTAACCAGGACTTATTCTCCACTGCCGATCCATGGTGTTGCAAGAAATGTGATTTGGTTTTTAGGGAAGATGAAGAAGAAGTTCCCAGTGAAGAGGTTAATAAAGAAGGTAATGTACAAAAGGATAAAAGTATTGAGGTAGTTGCTACAGTAGATTTGCTGTTGGAAGCCGCTGCAGTGGCTCAGGCGGCTGCTGCTCAAAAGGATGCAGAACTTCTTTCTTTGAAGAATGAATTAGGCATTAGAGGATATAAAAAAGAAGCTGGTTACTAATTCAGTTCCAAGCAAAACACAAGGCCCTCCAGCATCATCAGTCTCCAAGCCACTTTCAGATGAAAGGTTAGTCACTATTAAAAAATGCTACTCAACCACGTCAATCTACACCAATTCGTCCCAGTGCCACTCATACATCAAGAAAGCTTCCAAGATTCTTTAATCCATCATTCCGATATGGCTAGTTTGCTCACTATTGTAAATAGTGGCGCAGGAATTTTTCATTATTTTCTGGAAGTAATAAGCGGGAATGGCCGTATTTCGAAGAGGTTTACAGATCGACGACTATTCTAGGGAAGTACAGCGCAAAAGAAAATATTGCTCGTCTCCGTAAAGCTTTTAAAGGGGAAGCATATCAGCAGGTCAGTGATCGTCTGAAATATTCCAATGATGATGAGGCAATTATGGATTCCCTGCGTGTTATTTTTGGTCGTTCCGATGTCTTGGTTCATGGGTTGACGGCAGATCTTCTCAAACTTTTAGCTTTAAAGTCGATCCAAATCTGTTAAAGTAAACGGATTTGTTGCTGATTTAAAGTCGATGAACAGAGTTGATGACCTGTCAAACGGGTATGAATTGACTGACCTGTCTTGCAAATTAGGTGTTGGCCTTTATCAGAGTGAAAAAAGCATTGTCAAATCCAAGAGCATCGATAGAGGATCTTGCAAATATCCTTATGCAGAAAGTGATTGATTTGCCACCGGAATTAGTGAAGCCTTTGGAAACATTTGTTCCCAAAAGAACAAAGTTGGCACAGAAAACTACAAACCGGGTGTTGACTCATCAACCATTACCTACATCTGCAGTTTCAAGGGTTTCTTGCGCTAAATGAAGGCAAAGAACATATTCTTAATGATTGTGAAGAATTTAAGTTTGTCGTCAGATTTAAGATTATCGTTTGCATGAGAACAAAACATATGTTTTTGTTGTTTGGACCCAGCCCAACATGATTGGAGGTTGTGTTCTAAAAAGAAGATATGTGGTATATTAGGATGCTCCGGTCGTCATCATATCCTCTTTTACATCAGTCACCCGTTCCATAAGTTACTAATTCCAAGTTTAATTCAAACCATATAGGCTCTGAGATGTCCGTGATGTTTAATGTTGTTCCTATTGGTCAATTAGAGATTTATATTTCGGAAATCGAAAAAGGTCTTTCGAGTTTAAATAGCGATTGTAAGGGGCCAGTTATAGCTATCATTGGTTTTCATCATTGAAACCAATCATTGGAATTTTTTTGACAAGTTGGTTATAGCTATCATTGAAAAATATGTCATTGAAAATATCCATCATTGAAATAAAAAAAAAATCGGTTTTTTACATCACCTCTACCGTTTGGCATAAAGAACAAATTAGTATTCAAACAACCGTGTAAATGATAGATTTATTTAAATTTCTTTTAAACACTACGTACAACTGCACAATTTAAAAGAAAACAAAACATAAACAAACATTTTCCAAGAATTTGAGGTTAGAGTTGATCATTGAAAGAAAAAATGATCATTGAAAGAAAAACTGACAGGTGGGAATACAACGAGAATGGAATGCTTTCATTGGAACGATTTTGTTCCAAATCGAATCAGCTGTTCATTGAAAACGATTTCATCATTGAAAAATTAAAAGTTAACTTACAGAAAAATTATGGGTTAAAATTAATGTTTTTTTCAATAAAAAAATTCTCCAAGTCATTAGCTTCATTTTGATACCTCCAATGACAAATTTGACTTTCTTTATCGCTTTTAATAGCGAAATAAAATGTTCAATGATGAAAACCAATGATAGCTATAACTGGCCCCTAAGCCAGGTCTTGCTGAAATTATGTACATATGTACATAATATGTACGAGTACATACATAGAGCAAATATGTTCTACTCGTTTGTTTTATTAAGCAATTAGTTTTGTGTGTATTAATAGATATGTTAAACAGTTCACTTGTATACATACATATGTACATGTGTATGCATATTTTGATGTACCTAGATACCCTTTCTGAACTTTATCCATTATAATAAAAAGTCCTTTGATGTAGTTATCACAATATAACTTTAAGAAAATCAAAAAGCGTCTATTTAAGATTTTAATGAGGGAGTTAAAAAGAATCCCACCCTTGTCCACCACACCGTTTTAGGACAATCCTTCGATTTACGATGTATTAAGGCACATTGTACATACGAGTATGTACGTACATGCTCCTAGTTTTATTTTTTGAAAAGCATTCGATTGCCATCAATAATACACATCAATTCTACAAAGCACTTCCTATAGAAAGTTGCTATTACCTACTCCGTTGGGGATTGGTCTTGTCAACGTTGTCGTTGAGTCTTCTGTATCATCATTCCTGTATGTCTTATCTGACATTTTCAGCTTTATGACGAAATGAAATACATATGTAGTTTTATTCTTATTCTTATGGTTGTATAAACATGGGAAGAGTCGCTTGGGTTTCTTAATGTTATTCTTATTAGTTTCAAAATCACAAACAACTTTGTACGTATATTTAGTTATCGGTTTTCCAAATCCTTTGGGGTGAAAAATATCTACCATGTTTTTCTGGTTCCTTTCAGAAACTTAATTTTACGAACTTTGGGGTCGCACGCGACGCACGTGTCTAATACGCTACACATGTGTAAGTGTCTACTGCATTTCGTTTAATTTTGTCATAGCAATAAAAGTTTAAGCTGAAAGCAAAGAATGAGGAGTTTATGTACCTAGTCTAGCCATAAGTTCTGTTACAAACTTTCCAGTTGTCCAAGCTCATTACTTTCAGTGGGAATAGTCCCGTTTACTATTTTTTCGTAACACATGTACTTATGAGCTTACAATAGAGTCTAGTTTACTTTGAACTTTCGGTCATTGAACATGGAGTGGGGCACTAAAGAAAATCGTGTTGCGGTAATCGCTTTATACAAGTGCGGAAAAAATTCAAATCAAATTTTCGAAATTTTAAAACCACTCGGGATATCAAAAATGTTTGTGTATCGGGCTGTAAAACGTTTTGATGAACTTTCAGAAATAGAGGACAGACCAAGAAGTGGTCGTCCACGCGTCGCTCGAACAACTGCAAAAATTAAAGCTGTGCGTGAGCGAATTCGCAGAAATCCTCTTCGTAGGCAAAAAATAATGTCCAGAGAGTTGGATATATCCGCTAGATCGATGTCAAGGCTCATTAGAGATGATCTCCACATGAAAGCCTATCGTCGATCAACAGGACATCTCCTAACTCCGAACCTAAAAAGAATTAGACTGGAAAGAAGCAAACGATTGTTGCAGTGGCACGCGACAAATGGGCATCAAAATATTTTATTTTCTGACGAAAAAATCTTCACAGTAGAAGAAGTTTTTAATAAACAAAACGATAAGGTTTATGCCACATCGTCTAAAGAAGCAAAAAAAGTTGTTCCAAGGGTTCAGCGTGGACACCATCCCTCATCTGTTATGGTTTGGTGGGGGGTATCGTACCAAGGCGTCACATCACTGCATTTTTGCGAAAAAGGTGTGAAAACAGGGGCAAAAGTGTATCAGGAGAATGTTCTCGATGGTGTTGTGAAAGGCTTCTTTGTTTAACGGAGAAAGGTGGGTATTCCAACAAGATTCTGCTCCGGCGCACAAGGCCAAAACAACTCAACATTGGCTTCGAACCAACATACCCGATTTCATTGCCGCTGCGGATTGGCCATCAGGAAGTCCAGATTTGAATCCGTTGGACTACAGCTTGTGGTCAGAGTTGGAGAGCATGGCTTGTAAGACCCCCCATCGAAATTTGGACAGCCTGAAGCGAGCCCTAATAACAGCAGCGTCGTCGATTCCTATCGAAACAGTGCGTGCCGCTATAGAACAATGGCCATGCCGTTTAAAAGCCTGCGTTAAAGCTGGAGGCGGCCATTTTGAATAAAACTTCTTTTTTTGTCAACCTAGTGTTATATACTAACGTATAAAATAAATTTTATAGTAAATGATTCAGTAGACTTTTTTTTATTGAGATTTTAAAATGTAACAGAACTTATGGCTGGACTAGGTATAAGTATAACGTGGTTAGGGCTTTATTTTGGAATATACATACATAACATTATTTTGCTAATTATTATTTGTAGTCCTTCAAAACAATTCTTTTTATCAAGTCTATGTAATGTATTATGAGTTATGACGTTTAGTTGTGTTATGTCAGTTACGGTTGTGTGTGAGGGGTTTTAAAGGTTCATGTTACTACTAAAACTGTAAGGATATGATTAAAATACTGTGATGCTGATTTTTAGACAAATTTTGATTGTAATATTGACATATTCAGTACAAAATTTCAGTTTTAGTTGATTTATCAGTGAAACTTATGTCTAAAGCAAAAACTGAAGCTGAAACTGATGGAATTCCAATAAGTTGTCAGTTATCCTTATCCTGAGAACCGGACTGACGTCTTAATACACTGGCGCAATATTTTAAATAAATTAGTAAATAGAGCCATTTTTAGCTATGTATTTACAAAGCTAAAAAGATGTTTTTGAAAAATTTAAACGTATTTACCATCTTTTAACAAATAGCTAAATTTAAAATCCCGTTTAATTATGTTTGCTTTGTTTATTTTAACGAACTGTCACTGTTTGGACATGTTTGGAAGCCCGTTTTTTAATAAAAGGGAGTTAAAAATTTGCTCGTTAGGAAAACCAAAAAAAAGGTTTAAAATTTTGAAGTTGCTAGTGAATTGCTTTATATTTAGCAAATTACTAGTTAGTTAAATGTTAACAGATTAATAATAGGTTGTTTAAAATTTGGCACCACTGTCTTTTTTAACTGAACTGTTGTTGGTTTTTTTTTTTTATTTTTATGGGCAAAATTGCTATTTATGGCATTGCCATGGAAATGCCTAAAGCCGAAGATTCACAAATACATATGTCGATGTCAAAACATACAAATTGTAGTAAAATTTCTGGTTATCTGCTTGTTTTCAGCCAATAATATATGTATCTATAAATTTTATATGGTTAGAAAGCCACAATTTTGGAGATGTGCATGAATATACATATGAGAAATCCAACTGTGGTTAATTTTTGTTTTTGAACGATCGAATAGAGTATGTTCAATTTACAAAAATAGAATATTTTTTCCTTCAATTTTTTTTCGAAAATAAAATTTCGATACTCGGTATTACTAGTCTTAATAATTACATAAGAAATTTAATGTGATCTTCTCCACATTCGTTCTTGAAAATCTTAAAATTTTATCATGTTTAAGTATGTATATGATACTGACAGAGCAATTGAATTATTTATAACATTATTGCCGACACATTCATGCCCTATTACCATCAATTTACAGCCAGCATTTATACATGCTAAGTATGTATGTAAGTATATTATAATCATCAATTGCATTTCTGAAGGCATACCGCAGAATAGCTTTGTCAGTTCGAGTTCAGTGGAAGCATAGTATCTACTCAATGTTATTATTTTAATTTAAATACTTTATGGTCCACAGAAGATTTAACGTTTAAATTAGACTACTAATTTGATAAATGATCACGCGTGACATTAAAATAAATATGAAAGAATGACAGTGAAATACATAGCGCTAAACTGGTTCATGTTAAACCTTTTTGCCTTGATTAGAAAACGCTAATTTAACTTTTAGAAATTTGCTAAATCTGACATGCCATATCTGTCATTATCTGTTGTGTTTTTTTTTTTTTGTAATTGGTGAGCTACAAGTTGTTTTTAATAAATAAAATGTTTTCGGAAAACAAAGATTTCAAAATATTTGAAGATTTGGAAACATTGTTCTTTTTTGGGAGAAATATACATCATAGTGATGTTGGTAAGTAAACTTCTTATTGGAACACGAGAATAGACCTGTCTATATGTATCATACAATAAGATAATCTTATTAGACAAACAATACAATAGGTACAATAAGAAAATCTTATTGTCAAAAATCTTTAGTAACTATCATCATCTACGAACACTGTTTCATAATATCGTAAATGAATTTATATTGATATTATGTGTTTACTTACTATTGTAATTGTTGTATGAAATTTAAAGCTTTCTTTTTTGTAAATATGTATGTAAACTTTCATATGCCTACATAACTTAACAGTTATCCATTTACAGTCATCAAATTCGGTAACTCTACCTATTTTCAATATTTTATAAATTCACATATAAGTTGAATTAAAATCCTGAATTAAATATTAAACGGATCGTGTTTTCTTTCTTTCTATTTGGACTTGGGTAAACGCTTTTTAAATGAGCTGTCAAAAATACCTGCGTGTTTCTTTTTAAACTCAGACACATCAGAGCGCTCAGGTAAGGTTGTGTTTCCTTTTTCAATCGGAGCTAGCTCAGAGCGCGCTTTATGAGCTCTAATTCAAATGACCGAGTGAATGGAGTAAAAAGATGAGCGCTTACTTTTTTTTCTGTGGTATGACATAGCAAAATCCCAATTGAACACTTTTTGTGAATTCTGAAAAATTTGAACTTTGGTTTGACTGTATTGGTAGTTTTGCAATCTTGGCTTTTGGGAAAACTCCTGCAATAGAAAATTAACTGCATCGTCATCACTTGATGAAGAAGATGAGGAAGACGACTCCAACAATGTTTCTAACAAATTAGGAACAATTGCTAAGATATTATCAATATTATTATCCATTTTTTTTTATAGTTTAGTTTTAATTTCAAGCAATCACTTCACAGTTCGCACAATTTCTTAATTCAAAAATATGACATTTGTCAAGTGTGACATGTAAAATCTTTGAATGTGTGAGTGATTCTGTTTTTGCTTCTGACTTCAAATCCAGAAGAGAAATCTCTTCTTTTTCAGAATTAGAACTGTCACTTATTGAACGCTTTGAGAATGCTTTTTTCTGATTCCAGATTGCCAATTGAAAACGACATAAGTGTGTTTCATAAATATATATCGGATCAAACACTGCTCAGAGCATACTCGACGCGCTCAGGCTCTGCTCAGAGCTAAAAAAGAAAAACGCCTATTGTCGGGAGAAACTATTCTATACTTTGTCTCCTAAAAATAGTACTGATTCCTTATTATTTTTTGAGAAGGTTTGCAAGAAGAAGAAGAACATATTAAAAAAAATTATTAAGCTTTGGACTGGGTATAAGATTAATCGCATGTAATTTTGAAAATGTTTTTTTTTTTACTGTAGAAAGGAACATTGTTTTAAAAGAAAAAAGTGAATAGCCTTAAATTTCTTTGATATGCATTCAGAGTTAAAGATGATAGGGAACAATTTTAATGAAATGAAATTTATAATGCGTGTACAAAATGCTAATGAAGTTTTAATTAAATTTAATTGGATAAGACATTTTTCGACTAGATGAAAAAAATCATACTAACCGCTAATTATTGGATACTGAAGCATTTGTATCTAATTGCATTCTTATATGTTTACTATGTACATAAATACGTATGACGTTCATGACTTATTGTCGCTCGATTTTAATTTGAATTGTGTTAGCGACAACCACTGTCAAAGTGTCAAAGGCCAATTAAAAGAAATTATGTATAGTATCAGTGTAGAGAGTTTAAGTGTATTTGGTTGTTGTTGTTTTTTGTCAAGTGCATTTTAAAGAATAAGCGCGCGTTCATTGTGATGGTTGGGGGTTGAGTTGAAATTTACAGTGGATCTTCCACTGTTCTCTGACGCCTATTCGACATGATTTATGGAGCTAAAATTGTGTATTCATTATTCATGCACATTATGCACATGGTGTTAACTTGTTTTTTTTTTTTTCAGCCAAAGTCTAATAATTAATTTTTTCTATGAATATATACATAATATAATATATATATAATACTAGCAGACCCGACCACGCGTTGCTGTGGCTAAGATTTTTGTTAAATTGTACTGAAGTAAACTATATAAAGGGAACAGTACCCTATTTAAAAATATTTATTGAACAAAATTGACAGACGTGCGTCGCTCAATGCAAATTGTGTACCAGCACCAAACATTGAAAAAGTACGAACAATTGAATTTCACTGTATTTACTTAGATACTATTTAGGTCCTCAGACCTACGAAGTCCGTTGGTGTTCCCTAGCGGGACTTAGGGCCTCAACTACTCATACTCTCCATCGTGTGCGGTTTCCAGCGATGTATTTCAGCTACCTCCAGCTCTTTCCCAATCTCGCAGATTCCTCCTTAACTGTTCTCCTCCATGTGCTTCTTGGTCTACCATCAACTCTTCTTCCTTCTTGTGTGAGTGGGTATTTAGCTTACTTCAAAATAAATTTAACTTGTACTTTAGCTGTGCTATTATATTGTAGCTTACATGAAACGTACCATAGCGCCATCTATTGAATACTTACTCAATCCATTACATATCGCCATCTTTTAAAATCATTTGGAGCTAACAGATAATTGTGACTGTCAAATATTAAATTGAGATGTAAGCTACTCTGTAAAGAAATTCGCTTAAGGCGCCATCTGTTATATACTTATGGAAACTACGATCAATAACAACAATCACCGTTGTTGATCAGTTTATTATTAATTATTGGGACCGTTAATTTAAATAATAACTATCCTATCATCTAAGTTGGACCAAATTACGTATACATATATGCCAACTTTCATGAATATCAGTTGAGTTGTTTTTGAGTTCATTTAAGACATACACACGGACATTGAATTTTTATATATTAGAAAGATATTCATAATAAACAAATATGTTACTTCCCGTTATACTTTACAAACTTGTCATTTATTGAAGTTTTTGTGTTACAATAAATAGCCAATAAAATATATTTTAGTCGAAAAATATTTTTTTTTTAACTTTTGGTAGGAGATGAGGGATCATTCCAAAAATGTCGAGTGTTCTGTCTTATGTGCTCTACTGTTGTTTATTTCTTTTTCTATTTGTCAATTTCAATTAATCTGTTTTTTATTAATGAAAGTATATTATACTATATACATACATACATTACATAACATACATAAAAAGCATGATCATACATAATGAATAAACGTCATTAAGAATAGGAGAATTTAAAGAAATCGGCATTTAAAACCATTTTTAGAGTTTTTAAAATACGTCTTCTCTTTTACAGTGAATATTCCCTTCCCGACAACAAACTCTTGCGTACCTATGAATTTATTATTATTGCTTAATTATTATTTTATTGTATTAAAAAAATTGCCCAGGCGAAAGACCTTTGGACAAACGCGTAAATTGTTTTGTTATACATAGGTATATTAAACTAGCTGACCTGGCAACTTCGTCTCGCCCAAATTCAAAACCTTAACATAAACTCCAGAGTCGTAATAAAGCCTACATATGTATATAGTTCAAATTTTAATGTTAGATTGCACCCAAAATGGATGCAAAGCGTAATAATGAGTTTTACAATTATCCCAAATTTAAAGAAATTCACAATGTATTTTCCACCTTTACGTGTCGTTTAAAATCATTAAATGTGATTAAATGCAAAACTTCTTCTAATTTTTGATTTCCGGACTTTTTCAGATTTTTTGAATAAATTTTCTTTTATAAAAAATATATTTTAGTAATTATCCCTATTTTTTTTTAAATAATAAAGCCTATGTCAACCGGGGATGATTATGTTGTCCGTTGACTCCTCGTTTACGTTGATCCCAGACAAATTTTGGCACATCGTCTAACAATTTTCCAAAAATCGATAGACCAGATTTTTTAAGCTTATAGCCAATTCATGGGCAACACACCCAAATGAGCCAAAAGTCCATTATGCCAAGCAATGCACAAATTTTTTTGGACGTGATGTCTTAAATTGAAAGAAATTGCATACATACATTTTATTTTTTCTATTTTTGTTTATGTACACATGTATGTTCATATGCAGTGTGTACGAGTATACATAATATATTGTTTGACAAAACAAAAAAACTAAGAATTTGTTTTTTTTATACGTAAAGTCGCTAAAATCCTTATATTTCATTAAAGGTAGTGTTGTGTTTAAGTCTAACGTATTATTCTTGTTTTAAGTATACATAAACAATATAGGACTTGAATGCAATGTTCTATCAAAATTTGAAAGCAATCGATGAAGCACTTTCTGAAATTAGCGATTAGGAACAAATATATGTACATTTACATTTTTATTCATATAAAGATAGATAAAATCATAAATATACAAAAATGTTTGAAGCAGATTACAAGCTTCCAATTTCTCTATCCCTTAAAAGTTTTAATTTAAAACTATACGTTGTTTAGTTTTGGCAACTTTTTATTCAACAAAAAAAGAACATCGTTCATAAACTGAATGAATTGAATGATTCAAAATAATTGTTGTTCAGTGTATCTCATTTGTCTTGAATAGATATGTTATGTAGGTACCATAAAGAATTTAAATTCCAAGTACGAGCATTATTAATTAAAGTATTCAATTCATAATAACATATGTTTATTTATAACTAGAGGCTAATGTAATGCTATCTACATCTATTTCTATTAGATTCAAATATACAAAATTTAACTATTGCTAGAATTTTGTGTTTGGGAATAGTGTTTTAATCCCCGAGGTCTACCACCAAGACAATGATTTATGTTTTATGGGGAATTTACGAAATCTCTGTCTTGACTATGGTATACCTACTCCTACATTTCATATTGTCACTTTAAAGCTATTTTCTAAAAGATTAAAAGCAGGTACAATCATAATGTGTACTGTACAAGTGTACATGTACAGTACATATACACAAATTAGTATAAAATGTACGCAAAGGAATAATCGTACTTCATAGGAAAATATGTCTTAGAAATTTAGGAATTGTTATCAATAGAATCACTGTATCTGAGTAGGTTTGACAGCTAATAACAGCCTCTAATGACTCAAAATGTTTAAAGGATTGCCCTAATTCAAATTCATGTTCTGCTGCCTTGATTTTTTATGTCGGATATTATAACAAATAATTGTCAACACTAACTAACAATCAACGCCACCTTACAGAGTTTATTTGTATCTAAAATTATTTCCTGTAACTTTCAACTTAAATAAAAACCTTCTTTCTTCTTATATTTGTACTTTCACAAAACGAGGTCGTTTTAATCTCTGGACGTCATATTCATTCTTCTGGTTTTCTACAGGTTATGAGCCCAGTTAATAGTAAACTTATTAGTCTAAGAGCCCGCAGCAAATTTTGGGTTGTGAAAGTTAACCAAAAATTAAGGGTATGAGTGGAAAGCTGTTGCAAATGGGATTACAAAAATCCATGTCTTGCAGTTCCTAGTCGCGGCCTTTGTGACGAAATAGAGGGTCAAAAATTTCTTCACCCATCTATAGATATCAACCTTCTGATCACAAAAATGCGAGTTTACTTTTCAAAAAAAAAAAAATGTAAAGTTGTTTTGCGAATGACCAATCCTACCATTGAAATCCCCTATTATCATTATATCTGATGAATTTAGATTATTTAGCAGATCCGTTAGGTTATCAAAGTCAGATTCCCAGTGACTGCAATTCAAATATGTAGGTATTATGTACGGCAGGTTTTCGTAATACGAATTTGTGTTGCTTTGAGTTTAGATGATGTGTTCTGGTTACTGTTAATAAGGTGTAGAGCGTAATTAGATTTTGTGTGAGGTTTTGGTAAATGTTCTTTATATCGTTCTATCTACCTATCGTTTTATCCAAAATCTAATTACGCTCTCTGTAATTTAACAGTTTCCAAGAGAAGAGCTGGCTTAACTCTAAGAGATCAAATAAAGATATTATAACTTCAACAATTCATGAATAAAGGAACGGAATGGATAACAATAACAGCAATGAAAAATAAAGACACTAACATGGATATAACAAATCGAATGCACATCAATAAAATTGCATTAAAAGTCTTTGAAAAATTCTTCAAATCGTCAAGGAAAAACTTAAACAACTCACTTCCCTTAAATTTAAACTCAGAAAATATCCCAAAACCAATTTTCTAATTTTTCAATTAAATTTCCCCAATCTAATTGCAACAACTGTTTGTCAAAAGAAACAAATATAATCAAAATATATATATATATATATTATATTGGAATTTTGGGGTGTGTCATGACCACCTGGTCTTTATTGACATTGCTGACACTCGTTTATCCACCTATAACAAATAAACCCACAGGCCACAATATCCTGCCGAAGGAATACTAAATTAACAGAAAACCTACCAGTCTACCACTAAGATTGAACCAATATCTTAATGTCTGCCTGTATCTTTTACCTGACAGAATGTAAAATTACACCCTTTCTGCCTCAGCGGCGGCGCGACGTAGTGACTGGTTTTGCTCGTTCACGTCGTAGTGGTCACCACCACGAAATTCTTCATTCAGTATTCTCGTCATTTAAATGCATTCAAGGAAATTAACTCTTGATTATTATCGTATTTTTGTTCGCTCTGTTCGAGATACCTTTGTATGTACGGTACGTGCATATAAAGAATGTTTACACACTACACTGGTGGTGGCTGAAGGGCTTTGTCATCATGCGTCATACATTTGTACATTATGATGCAATTAAGGGGGAGAGTACGATAACTTTGGCACCAAGAAAAAATAACGGTATCTTGTAAAGGGGTTCAAAATAAGCATTTTTTACCATGGGAGGAGGAAGTCTATCTCCCCTCGTTTAGACGCTAGGGGCAATTTTATATAAAATGCTTTGAACGAAAAACGAGTAAAACTAATACTCTATTCTATAAACCAGTTTTTAAATAAATTGAAAAAAACTCATAGTTTTCGAAAAAAAAACTAATTTTAAAACCAAAATTTGACCAAAAAAAGCTTAAAAATAATTTTGAAGAGTATTTTTTTAAATTTTTCATGAAATATAAAAAAAAATTGATTTACAATCTTATGTTCTAATTAATTCTTAATCAAAAAATGTAAACTATATGAGTGTATGTATAATAGTTTTCGAGAAAATTGGAAATTAACAAAATACCTATATATATCTTAATTTAATTTATTTTATTTTATTAGATTCAAAAGAAACTTTGCCAACACCCAGCCTCGCACCTACCCCAATTCCTATAGTGTGCAAGCAGAGCGGTTGCAGGGGGCAAAAAAAAAACACTGTCAGTTAGATATTTTTCAAAAATGTACCATATGCTCACAGTTGTATTGTGCAAAAAATAAAATAAATTAGAAGTTAAAATGATTGACCATCCGACACATTCAAGTCAAGAAACAAATTTTGAAATATTTTGGTAAATTTTTGTTTAAAATTTTTGAAGTCAATATCATTGCTCGTGTGAAGGTATTTAAGCCAAAAAAAACTGTTAATTCGATATTTGTTAAAATTATATCATATTAATTTATACTTTTCCTAGAAGGCCCGGCAAACTTCGTCTTGCCCCAATTTAATGCAGAAATTCATATATAATTTCTTTTTCTAGATGGCCCTGTGAAATTCGTAAGTTTATTAAAAAGTGTATCGATCGGCAGCAACCGAACTTGTTGAAAATATCTGTTTCGTTGTGCTGAATGTAAAACAATAACCGCAGATTGCTTTAATTTGTATGTTAAACGTGGTCCATGTTTAATCCTAAAAAATACAAAATTAGCCTTCGTGCTTTTTAAGATTATAATCTATCTCTGTGCCAAATTTCATTTTATATTTATTTCAAATATAACTACATATTTGATAATACTTAACGCTAACACCAACAGTTAAAAAAGTAAAATTCACTGTATTTCGGTTTACCTACTACAAAATAAATTTAACCTATACTTTAGCCCCGCCAACATGTGGTGGTTATGCTATTAAATTGTAGCTTATATGAAACGTATGGACTTTTGATATAGCGCAATCTATATGAATTCAATGTCGTTGCCCGCTCTCGAGATATTCAAGTCAAAAACCATTTTTTACCAATTTTTGGTAGAATTTTTTAACTTTTTTTAATTTTTTGCAAAAATACAGTCGATTGAATTTTTTACAAAATTTTACCAGGACCCTATTTCACAAAACTACTTATCAGCGTTTCACTTTGCACCTTAAAATTTTTCGTCAATTTGCAAAAGATTCTGTTCCACAGAACTATAAAATCTGATAAGTGAAAAGATGAAAATGATAAGTTTAATTTGCAAAGTTTTTGCAATTTAGATATTCACTTTGCAATTTCTGTTCCACGTAAGTTCTTTTGTGCAAAGTTAATATTGAAAAGTGTAATTTGCAAAGACTTTGCAAAAACTATACTGTTTTGTTCCACAAACATTTACAATTCTATTTTTATATGGCGAAATTTGATAAGTTTATCAAAAGAGTTCAAGATGATTTCCTTTAAAGCAAAATTGAAGAAATTTTAGTGCACAACTTAAATAATTTACTTAACACAAACAGTCCTTTTATTAAACAATGCTTATGCTTACTAAATAAAATTAATTTTTTTTAATCAGTTTGACAAACTGACAGACAAGCTTTATTTTTACCTTCCCATAGGGAGTCCGATTTGTCAAATTGAAATTCTGTATTTTAAGTTGCCTAGAATTTGTATAGAGAGGTAACTGTGTGTGCATGTGTAATGTGTAGATTCGCACGTTCGTACGTGAAAGTGAAAATTTTGGTTGAACGCAAATATGTCACAGGAACGGATAATGCTTCGAAAATTTCCATTTGAAAAATCGGACCGATAACAATAACTCCCTATGGGAAGTTACAAATTAAGTTTGTCTGTTAGTTTGTCAAACTGCCTAGTTTTTGGGTTTGTGGAACCTATTAAGTTGACCACTCTAATAATATGGCCACCTGAAAAATTTGGGCAAGTTTTGCACCACGAAACAATCATACAAATGTTGCACAAAACACCTTTATATATTTTGCACCTGTAGGTATATTTTGGAACTTGGCCACAACTTTCTAACAACCTGTAAAAGTTGGACAAACCTCATATATGGTAAATTTGTTTCCCTTTATCTAGGTCTACGAATTAAAACATTTTTAGCATTATCGGTAAAATAACGTATTTTTTTATGTTCACAAATGTAGGTATCCGTATCGTTCGTAAAAAATGATGCATCTACCGTAAGAGAGTTTTCTTTAAAGTGTAATCATTATGTTGTTATTTTCTATATATGTAGCTAGTACTTCATGTGTTTAGTTTTAAAAAAAATAAAATAAAATATGTATGTATGCATGTACAATTGTACATATACATACATAGGTGAAAGGTGATTTTTTTTTCTTGTTTTTCTTATATGTATGTAAATACTAGGTATTTAAATTATTATAACTTAGAAAATGATTTTTTGTTTTTATCAACAAAAAAACTTTACCCCCTTCATAACTTAACGCCAAAAATGTAATACCTACCACTTTTGGTTAACTTATCAAGGTTTCACTGTAATTCCATTAGGAAAAATATTAGAGAAACTTGGCTTAAAACGAAAGCATAGTGACATTTTTAGTTTGAATTTCCTGTTTTTGTTGATGTAGTCCGAAAAATAATAATTTTTTTAATCACATTTATAAAAAGAGGAGTTATTATTTGTGAAAACAAACTAGACTAAAGAAATTTGTTCTTTTCATTCCGACAAACTAAAGTGAGATGCAAAGTTAAGAATTGAAGAAAGAATTTAAAATACGTTTGACATACCTACAAACACCTAGAATAGACTTTATTAATATAATAAATCAAGTTAACAATTAATATATTTACAAGTCTTTTATGACCTGGTTTTGAAACCGTCGCGACGATCAGAAAGGAAGGATCTACCACGCATTCCGAACATCATCCAGTTAACGTAAAATACTTCTATGTACGTATGTATATATATCTATTTATATAGATATATATATATATATAAAAACGAAGCCCTATTTTCCCTGGTTAAGCCGATTTCATCCATCTTTTTACAAGTTCTTACAAAAAAAAAGAAGAAAAAGGGTGCGCATACAATTAGAGCATTTAAGAATTAAGTTTTTTAGGGTAAGCAATTCTAAGTATAAAAAGTTTTTTCTATAAACTTAGAGGATATGAAATAATTGCAAGTCGTATGAAATTTGTTTTTATTTTCATTTGATTTTTATTTCTAAAAATCCCACCATCTAGGTATGTATACGCCTTAGATAGCAACATTCGCAATGCTGCAATTGAAAGATTAATTCGAGAAAGTAAAACTAACTAGCAACGCGAAGTCCGAAATGCAGCTGAACGAAATACTTACATCGAATCGAAATCAATCAACATAGAAATATTGCCTTTAATCTAAATCAAGCTGCATTTAATTATAACGTCTCAGTTCACTCTAAATCATTACTATTGGATCAATGAACGTTGTGTGCCCAGATTGTAAATTGCAAAGCATTAAAGTTCAAAAATAAAGAACTTGAATTGTGTTGCGGAGCGGCCAAATCAAATTGGCACCATTGGTACCGCCACCAGAGCCACTACGAGTACATTCATTGGTTTCCTGAAATGGGCCAACTATTTGGTTGCAATATTCATTGTTTTTGAAATAACTATTTTTTATTATTTATTCCACTTCGCATTGATTATTAATAGTTAAGACAGGACAACGTCTGACGGGTCAACTAGTATTGTATATGTTCGCATGTTTGTATATTATTTGACTAATCCACAATAGTGACGAAAACTAGAAGGAGGCCCCCATTCACTCCTCTACGGATTGTTTTCACATACAGTTATTCACCAGACAATATTCTATGAAATTAAACTTTTACTTTGCTTAAGCTCAGACTGCCTTTAAGAAAGATTAACGATGAATAATATACATGTATATATGTATATATGGCAAGTAGTTGAGAAAAATATCAAATAACCTCTTTCTTATAATATAACGTATTGGGGTGAATTTAAACAAGGGTTTCAAGACAAACTTCTAAACGTAGGATTATAGGCAACATTTGCTAGTATTTATAACAGATAATATATATGCATTATGCATGTATGCATATATGTTATAAATAATAATAGTTTTAATAATAAGCTAAGATCACACGGTTTGTGTATTTATACATAAATTTTTGTCATTTCAGATATACTTAAATTCTATATATTTCTGTGTTCCACATACATATCGTCGGTTACGCGTGCAAAGTGTGTAACTCCAAATATTTCGAAAATGAGATTTTGATGCCATCTGTTAGATTTTAGCAAATACTACAAAGCCTTAACCAGGGAATGTCCATTTTATTCATAATATAATAACTGTTAAAATTACACTTTAGAAAAAAGTGTAACTCCGTGACCTATCAATTTAGTGAAGAAAAAAGTGTATCTCCACAATTTCTAGCAGTGAAAGGTTATGACTTATGACTTTATGAGTGAAGTGACATCGTGTTTTGAAAAGAGATCAAATATTCGTGAATGTTTTTTTGCTCTCCTGTAAAACTTAGTTCTATGGAGTTACACACTTTGCACGCGTGACCGACGATATGTATATTTATGGTTCATACGAATTGTGTATTTTATCAACCAAATACAAAATTTATGTACATGTGTATGTACCTACGTACGTCCGAGATACTCTTGAGAACAAACATTTTTGAAAAAAATCAATTGGCAGTTTTTGTACCAAAAATAAAAAGTACATACAATTCTACCAAAAGTTGTTAAGAAATATTTTTTGACTCGAATATCTCGAGAGTGGGCAACTATATTGACTTCAAATTTATTTAAGTTTATACAAAATACAATTATTACATACAATTTAAATTTCGAATTTACTGTTTTTTTACAAAAAATAAAAAACAAACAAAAATTAACCAAAAAATGTAAATAGTTTTTTCTTGACTTGAATATGTCGAGAGTGGTCAATCGTTTTAATTTCGAATTTATTTTATTTTTTGCACAATAAAATTGTTAGCATATGGCACATTTTTGACAAATATCTAATTGACATTTTTTTATAAACAATAGAAAACTAAAACTGAAATTTAAAAAATTGTATTTCGGCCAAAACATCATCACAAAAATCAATGATGTTGACTTCAAATGTATTTATAATATGTAACGGTGATTTTTTAGCTGGTTTGGTTTTGGCAATACTGGTTTTGACAGCTGACGTGTGTTTAGTACCTTGTGTCACTGTCAAACAGCTTCACTTTGGTTTGCAATTTAACCATGGATCGTCTTACAAATGAACAACGCTTGCGAATTATTAAATTTTACTATCAAAATTCGTGCTCGGTTCGAAATGTTCATCGCGCGCTGCTTCCATTTTATGGTCGGCATTCTCGACCTTCTGAGCAGTCTATTCGGAAGATTGTGACCAAATTTCGCACCAAATTTACTTTGTTGGACATTAAACCACCAACACGTTTACGTACTGTGCGTAGTGAAGAAAATATTGCGGCCGTATCAGCTAGTGTGACAGAAGATCGCGAAATGTCGATTCGGCGCCGTTCCCAGCAGTTAGGCCTTTGTTACAGCACTACGTGGAAAATTTTGCGGAAGGATTTGGCCTTTTAAGATACAGCTGGTGCAAGAACTAAAGCCAGCCGACCTACCACAACGCCGAATTTTTGGTGAATGGGCTCTTGGAAAGCTGGCCGAGGATCCGCTTTTTTATCGAAAAATTGTGTTCAGCGATGAGGCTCATTTTTGGTTGAATGGGTACGTAAATAAGCAAAATTGCCACATTTGGAGTGAAGATCAGCCAGAAGCATTGCAACAGCTACCAATGCATCCCGAAAAAGCCACTATTTGGTGCGGTTTATGGGCCGGCGGCATTATTGGGCCATATTTCTTCAAAGATGATGCGAATCGCAGCGTTACTGTCAATGGTGAACGCTACAGAGCGATGATAACAAACTTTTTTTGCCCGAAATGGAAGTTCTTGACTTGCATGATATGTGGTTTCAACAAGACGGTGCCACATGCCACACAGCACTCGAAACAATGGCGCAATTGCGAGGCGAGTTTGGTGAACAGTTACATAATTTCACGTTTCGGGCCGGTCAATTGGCCGCCTAGATCGTGCGATTTGACACCATTAGACTATTTTTTGTGGAGGTATGTCAAGGCTAATGTCTATAGGGACAAGCCCGCTTCGATTGACGCACTGGAAGCCAACATCCATCCATTCATTCGTGAGATACCGGCCGATATGTGTGAAAGAGTATGCCAAAATTGGACTCAGCGGATGGGCTACCTGAGACGCAGCCGCGGTCAACATTTGCATGAAATTATCTTTAAACATTAAATTGCAAGGTTCAAACTATCGATTCAAATAAATATTTCATTCATTTTTTCGAATTTTTTGTGTTTTTTTTTTAAAGTTCTAAACCTCTTAAAAAATCACCCATTATAATGAAAATATATAATGCATTTGTCAATATTTATATGATAAAATGTTGAAGAATATCACATTGACATTTTTTCACAATAAATACAAAACTACAAAAAGTTCTAAGAAAAATTGGTAAATATTGTTTTTCCGCTACAATATCTCGATACATTTTTGAAGTCTGATAATTTGTTGTTAATAAAATTGTTATCAATCAACATCAAAAGTAAATCAATTAATATGGCAAGTTTTCAAAGTATCCATATGGAAAGTTATCAGTGTGGGTGGCGGCCAGCATATTTTTTTTAAATATAATGTATAGCCTATGTCAACAGGGGATAGTGTAGTTTCCCAACGGAGAACTGTTGAAATCGATCAATTAGTTTCGGAACTTAGGTATTTAATTCAAACAAACAACAAATTGTTCCTCTTTATATCTACGTATGTATGTATGAATATATGAGTACAGAAGTGAGTTCATAAAAGCGATTCTTTTGGCATTTTTTTCTTATCATTTGTATCCTTGTAACCATTAACCAAACGAATTTAAAAATTACCTTATAAGGTCAAACAATTTGATACGTAATACTTAAAATGAGTATGTCAGCTTCGGTATACAAATACATAAAGTAGAACTGAGAAGCAAATATGGACTATGTATGTATGTAAATATGTATATACATATATAACATATACCTATGCTTCAACATTCCGCATGTGATTTGCGTTGATAAAATTCCATTTATAATAAAAATAACTCTGCATTTAGTTGCAATATTTTTTACGTCTTGAATATTTTTCTTTTTTTAGACTAGTTGCTTAAGTGACGCATTGATTTATTTTTAAAAGTACTGAGATTTGATTTTTAAGAAGTTTAAAAAAAAAAAAAAAACGAAATTATAAGATATCTCTGACCAGCAGTTGATAATATAAAAAAAATTATTTCAGTTCTTTATTAATTTAAATTCTGATTACTTGAGCCATCAATTCAGAACTTGTTAATTTTTTTTACATTGTTGTCGCATTTGATAATTACCTACTATTTTTAGAGATAGGTATATGATAAACATTTTCTTTTCAACTATAAATTTTAACTGATATATATATATATAATAATAAATAATATCATTAAGTTGTGTAATAAATTTCAATAAAATTAATTCAACGGAAAGCTACAAAAAAAACCCATTCAACTGCTAAAAACTAATATTGCAAAAACTCCCATCGTTAAATTTCTGACTAAGGCTGTGGTTTTTAAATCCACATGGTAAATTCTTTCTGCCCAAACTCACAACCTCTATCAAAAAAATATGTATGTACTATGTATGTATATGTATATGCTTTTAGGAGTTAATGAATATGGAATGAAACGCAGTCTAGAATGAATTTTAAAAAATAAACAGTTTGATTGAAAAAACATTATCTAGTAGTGGCGAGGCGTCCAGATAAGTCGATTATTTCCGACTTACCTTTTAATTAAATTCTTAACAACTTTAGCATCTGGCAACTTAAATATAATTTAATTCCACAACTGACAACTGCACACGCTGTCAACATTACTTTAACAACTTTGTTTTCAATTGTTTTTTTTTTGGCTCCGAGAGGGGCACAGAGCACTCAGAGCTCGCTCTGAACTGAACGTAACCTGAGCGCTCCGAGCTAATTAAGAAACACAATTGAGCACTGAACTGCCAAAAGCAGTCTGTCTCTGTCTTACCACATGAACAAAAAAGTGACATAGCCGAGCTCATCTTTTTACTCCATTCGATTGGTCATTTTTTATCGAGCTCATCGAGCGCGCCCCGAGCGAGCTCGGAGATAAAAAAGAAACACAAACTTTTGGCTCCGAGCGCTCCGAGCTAAAAAAGTAACACAGTTCTTTTTTTGACAGCTCGGTGCCCCGCTCGGAGCTAAAAAAGAAAACGCCTAATGCTTTTCAACTTACTCCCTAACAAACTCAAAACTATACCAGCAACAAAATAACCCGAAATATGTCGGGTAACAAAACATAGATAGAACAAATTTGATCTCTTTCCTCTTTTTTCATTAACTGTTCACTGCGTTTGACAACTCTCTGTTTAATACACGCTTTCTTCTGGAAGAAAATAACCCGGCTTTCATGGACTTATTTTTTGGTGAATTTGTGTGTATCCCAATCCCTCACGCTTTTTGGCCTAGGCCTGACTTGACACCTGAGTGCCTGTGTGTTGCGCAGTGCGCATGTCAATGTTGCTTGAGGTAGTGGTGGATTTCATAGAAACAAAAATAACTCGGTTTCCTTCGACTTATTTAATGCAGCAAGTTGCAAACACGATTGTACTTATTTAAAAATTCAAATTATAAACAGAACGCAGTGGAACACTTTAATTGATTTTGTGTTCGTTGTGAAATTGAATATTGAAAATTTAGATTTGAAAGCTAAAACTAAAAGCGTGAAAAGTTTTTCCTTAGAAAACTTTAGTAATTTGATTAATTTATATTTATATTCAGGCTCTATTCAACCTCAAAACAAGTTTAGCTTATTATGGCTCTATTCAACGTTGCATAAGTTTTATAAATAACATTTTCCCATTTAGAGGCATTATAAGGAGTGTATAAATTTATGCAGGCTTTATGTGGCTTTTATAAATAAGGCTGTAAGACTTTAAGTTAATTGAAATGAATAGGTAGCTTTCAAAATTATAAATACATATAAAAAATCTTTTAAAACTTCAATTTAAACTTCATTTCCATCTATCTATTACAAACAAAACCGCATCTAAGCCCGTTGCGTATAGTTTCAAAGACTTAAGCGTAAATAGGGACATAGGGTCAGAGAAAGCGACTTTGTTTTATACTATGTAGTGATAAATCAGTTCATTATCAGAGAAATCAGTTATATTTTCGAAAAGGGAAATAAGATTGACATTGCTTTGTTATAGCACCATGGTAGATCAAGCACCAATTTTGTTTTGGAGTGTTTGAAGCTTAAATTTGTTAGTTTTAGCACAATTGTACCAAACAGCACCGTTTAGAATCAGGAGGATAGATTGGAAAATCGATGTGTACCTACATTTACATTATACAGATTTATCTTGTCAATAGTTGCAGATATATGTTTTTGAAAATTGTTTTTTTTTTTTTGTCTTATATGACCCCGCAAGATATTGATAATGTTCGGACTAGTCAATATTTTATTTTTTAATTCGCGCACACACAAAGGATTATTAATACCAACATGCCATCATGGCACAGTGAGGGCATTTAAGAAGGAAAGAAGGGGTTAGAAAGGAGGTGTCGGTGTACATTGGTTTTGAATTTTTCAACATTGCAAAGTCACGGAAAGACAGAGTTTTGTAAAGCATTCGCGTATAGTACGGCTAAGGAATGAATCTCTGTACTTCACCATACGGCCGAAGTTGGGCTCAAAGGATTAACTTTAATCTTCCATTTGAAAAAGTGTTTTTCAATTAAAGAGAGACTCTTTTGCTTTCTATTTCTACTTGCCTTTTGTTTATCCTTTTTTTATAACATTTGGTTTTTGATATTAATAATTTGTGCATTTATGAACATTGTGTTTTTGAATGATCACTTAATGTACATTGATATATAAAAAAAAAACAGTAGCTTACCTATACTTAATTACATATGTAGATGATGCACAAACGACGAGATTGAGGAGCCTAGAAAATGTTTTTCCAATGGGTGACATAAATTGTTTCTTAATTCTAGTAACTTTTTTGGAATCTTTAATATGTGCAGTTTTAATTTGTGCGCTTGTTAGATATTTATTTTTTATACATATGTATTTACATATCATAATTGTATGTATGTACAAATGTATGCCTATGTATGTATGTATGTATATAGGCATAATATATCTACCAATATAATATATCTATGTGAATAATGACTGTATGAAATAATAATGACGAGCCCTTAACACCTGTGGGTTAATGATACGCTATACACGTACACTTTCCATTATTTGGAGTCCACATGCTCTTTAGAAACTCCATTGTTAATAAGAATATTCTCTACACCCCGCAATTTTAATAATGTTTAATAATGTACATAATGTATGTACATATGTATCTAGTTGATGTATTGTACATATGTACATATGTATGTGTCTACATCATGACTTTTGCAAACATTTTGTAACGAAAATGCATTATTATTATTATTATTATTATTATTATTATTATTATTATAATTATTATTATTATTATTATTATTATTATTATTATTATTATTATTATTATTATTATTATTATTATTATTATTATTATTATTATTATTATTATTATTATTATTATTATTATTATTATTATTATTATTATTATTGTTATTATTATTATTATTATTATTATTATTATTATTATTATTATTATTATTATTATTATTATTATTATTATTATTATTATTATTATTATTATTATTATTATTATTATTATTATTATTATTATTATTATTATTATTATTATTATTATTATTATTATTATTATTATTATTATTATTATTATTATTATTATTATTATTATTATTATTATGTTATTATTATTATTATTATTATTATTATTATTATTATTATTATTATTATTATTATTATTATTATTATTATTATTATTATTATTATTATTATTATTATTATTATTATTATTATTATTATTATTATTATTATTATTATTATTATTATTATTGTTATTATTATTATTATTATTATTATTATTATTATTATTATTATTATTATTATTATTATTATTATTATTATTATTATTATTATTATTATTATTATTATTATTATTATTATTATTATTATTATTATTATTATTATTATTATTATTATTATTATTATTATTATTATTATTATTATTATTATTATTATTATTATTATTATTATTATTATTATTATTATTATTATTATTATTATTATTATTTTTTTTTTTTTTTTTAGTTACATAATTCAATGGTACTTTTTAATTTGTTATCTAATAAAATGATACATATACAAAAATGGTGTTTAGATCTTCTCGTGCAACATGTAGGGTTATCTGTAAAATATTTTGTATAGGAAATCAAAATATACATACATATGTATATAAAAAAGATTAGACAAAAGTTGATTCGTGAATTCATTTGGGAAACGAAAGAATTGATTAAAATAGTCAAAATTAATTGAATGTACTGAAACAAAAATTCTTTTGTAATATCAGAGTTCATCTTGATTTTTTTAATACCTTAAAAATTTTTGGGGTGTAGAACGCCACTTTAAATCAAATATGTAATATTATTATTGCTCTCATTAGAATTCAATTAAAGATTTTTATTTGTAATGAACCTGACCTTTCTTTTTATTTGCATTCTATGTTTAATTCTTTCTGGAATAAACAGAAGTACTTACATACATAATGTACATATTTAAATATTTCATGAATCATGACACTTATCTTCTTGTTTCAACAAATTGAGGATGCCAAGCACGTCTCTCCTATTACGTTTTCTATCTGCAGGACAAACAATAAACGACGACGACGTTTAAATATTCGTTTGGGGACCAATTTGGAAAAGATTCGTTCTTCAAACTTCAATTATGAACTGGGCTTTCATCATCAGATATAGAATATTTCTATTATTTTTCTAAACTGCTGCTGAGCAAAAAAAAAAAACAGTTTAATGAACTTTTTATGGATGTAGGAAGGTACGATGAGAGAATCTCTTGTTTGTATACCGAAGAGTTGAAGCATCCTAATGATTTCTTATGAAATAATTTTAAATGCGCAGGTGTCAAGAACATAAGATACATATTATAATATGTACAATACATATGTATCTACGTATGTATATTTACAAAAGAAAAAAGTGTTTGAAAGCAAATAGAGTTTTTATCCCTAAAAACGAGGATGTGTGTTATGATTTCACCAGTCTTAGCTTATTTTAAAATAATATTTGTTTCTTCTGTTGGAGAGAAAAAGTTTCATCCTATGAGATTCAATTTACTTTAATAAACTCGTATTCAAAACTCTAACAGTGGCAAATAAGTTAACCATTTGGTGAGAAATTGTGAATAATATATCCCAGGATGAGTAAAAAGTTAACTTACGAAGATCAAAAACCATGATAATAAATTAGATATACATACATATACATACCTACTAGTAAAATATTAAAAAAAAAACACATCAAAATCCGTTGCGTAGTTTTAAAGATTAAAGCATTTATAATTGTATAGGGACAGAGAAAGCGACTTTTTTTTATACTATTTCTCATTAAAATCGAGTTTATAATAAGCAATATCTTTGTTGGAATGTTATAAATTACTGCTTGTAATAGTATAATTATATAAAAAAAACTATAATCTAATGGAACAGAATTTTGTGTCACTGAGGCACTGGGGGGCCTTCGTTGTATGGAAATTTCTTACATTAAGAGAAAGAAAAGAAAAAAATTAAATTAACCAAAAATAGTGCAGGAGAGGAATGTTTTTTCACGAAGTTATATTTTTCACGGGTAAACACGGGTAAAGTAAAATGAACTAAAAAAAAGTTTATGTTCACATTATTTTCACGTGTAATGAATATCGTTCGTTGATATTACTATTCCATTTTATATAGGTACCTACATACAATTTAATGCATAAATTAAATCTATGGAAAAATATTACTGTTCTATTTCGATTTTCCATGCAAAAATAATTTCAGTTTTCAAAATTCAAACAAAATAACTGACAACGAATAGTTTTTCAGCTGTCAAATTCCCCACCGAATAGAAACTTGATCTATTTTTCCTCGGACGTTTACATTACGATATAAAGTCATAGCAACGCCTGAGGCAACATTTCAGATTGTCTCATAAGAGTACATTGTTTCTATTTTACATGTCAAAGCCGGACCGACCGATATGGCGAAATTGTGATTTAGCTTTAATAGTGATAGACTAATTTAACGAGTGAAATATTAAGTTTAAACATTTGATAACAAACTGACAATTAGGGAAACTTCTTTATTGATGTATGAGAGAAATTTTATAGCAATGTAAAAATAAAATCGTCAAGTTTTCAGCAGGGTTCGGAGAACGATAAAATTTAATTCGTTTAATTTTTAATTCGATCGCGAATTTTATTTTTCGGATCTTTAAAAATAAAATTTGTATTCGCGAACGAATTAAATTTTTTTGAGAATTTATCACAGAAGATCCAAAAACCGATCGCAGATAAAAAAATATATACATACATATGTATATTAATATATAATTGAATAGCCTCACGTCAAGTTTTTTCTCAAACCTACATTTTCTTGTTTTTTTTTTTAATTTAGTTAATTTTGTATAGAGTTGCAAGTTAGAATTGAGTTTTTTCAGACTGAAAGAAATTTTTAAAAAGAGGCTGGGTGCACTGATAACTTCCCATTATGCATAATTTGAAAACTTGGCGTTAGTGATAATAATTGATTAACTTTTGATGTTAGTTGATAACAATTTTATTAACATAACAATTTTATTAACATAAAAAATATCAAAGATATTGAATCTGAAAACAATATTTACCAATTGTGAGAATTTTAATTTGATATTCGTCAATATTTTACCATTTTTTAGGTATTGACAAATGCATTACGAATACGTTGAAAATAAAATACATTTGAAGTCAATATCATTGTTTGTAGTGATAATATTTAAGCCGAAAAACAATTTAAGACTCTTTTTTGTAAATTTCAATTTTAGTTTTTTATTTTAGTAAAAAAAACTGTCATTTCGACATTTGTCAAAAATATACCATAAGTTGACAATTCTATTATGCACAAAATAAAATAAATTCGAAGTTAAAATGACTAACCACTCTGGACATATTCATGTCAAGAAACTACTTTTGACATTTTTCGGCTAATTTTTGTTAATGTTTTTAATTTTTTGTTAAAAAAAATTGTCAGTGCTATATTTTTCAAAATTGTAGCGTATATGAATAATTGTATTTTGTTTAAGCTAAAATAAATTTGAAGTCGAAATCGTTGTCCATTCTCGTGATATTGAAGTCAAAAAACTTTTTTTTACCAACTTTTGGTAGAATTTTTAAACTTTTTTATTTAAAAAAAAAACTGTCAATTCAATTTTTTCAAAAAATTTACCAATAACTCCATATGGGAAGTTAATAATTTTGAGAAGTTAATGGAGTTTTCTGAAATTATTTCGTTTTTATACAGTAAAATGAAGTATTTTTTTGTAACATTAGAATAGAATCACTTTGTTTATTGCAGTTTAAATGTAACGCATTTATCTTTTTTGCTAAGAAATGTTTTTTTTTTATTTATGCTATAGCTTACATAATTATATTAATACTTAATACTACCCCCCATATTTTTAATAACATCAAAAATGTGGACTTTTATTGAATCATACAAGGAGTTTAAATAATCAAGGCTCAGGCCATTTTAAGGCCTTCAATGTGCTCTTCTTTGTTGCTTCCCACCTTCATACATCTTTCGTGTCAACCATACATTTTCGATATTGTTCAAGACTGGGGAAGTGGGGAGTAGGGTGGCCAGGAAAGTTGTTCTATATTTTGATCTTGAAGTCAAGCTTTAATTATTCCAGGTGTGCGAATGGGCGCATTGTCTTGCTGGAAAATCAGTTGCAGCGGTCCGCAATTATCTTGGAACTGTGGGAGAGCCCTTTCCAGTATGCTCTTATTATATTATTATTTATTTCTTTTTTAAACCCCGAAATATTTTTGCTGGCGATGAAATTTAATAAAAAATGTTAAGAACTTGCTTTCTTTCGGAACAAAAATGAAAGATTTATCTTATTGTGACAAAACATAGATAAATAGTTCTAGGAAAAGTGTATGTATTTTAATGCAATTTGATTGCGGATGAAAAAATGGTATTTTGCATAAATGCAATTGCAGGCACACACAGGCCACACTTTTACTTTCCAATGGTGTCGGCGCGACGGTTTCTCATTTAAATAATCATCAATACTGACACCAATACCATGCACTTTCTTAAAATATTTGTTTTATTTTCAAAGTCACTTTTCTATGACACCTCAAAAGACGTCACCTATTTGTTTCTTGTTAATAAGAAATATACTTTTTTAATTCGCATTCTTTTTTCGTCCCATAATGGACATTTTCTTATAACAGCTACTAATGCATAATTAAAAACAACAGCGTAAAAATCAATCAAACTTCACGAAAAACATTCAAGAAATAATAATATTTTTTCCGATCCTTTTGAGTTCTTTTCGGATCTTTCGGATCTTTTCAATTTCTATTCGATTTTCGGATCCCGAGAACAGTACAGTAGGTATCCGTATGAGAATTTTATTTTTTTCGGATCGTGAGAAGATCGGAAAAATGTGAGAAGTATCCATATTAATCGGTTCGCGAACGATATTTTCCGAACCCTGCGTTTTTACGTTACGCGCCATGTTGTTGTTATTTTCGAAAATTGTATGGGTTAGCGCGACTGACATGCTCATGACTGGTTGTACGAAATCTCTTTTGCTCCTCGATGAAAAATTTGAGAAAAAATCAATGAATTCATCTATCCAGTCATTGACCAAACATATTGTGACACGTTAGGTGCTGTGCAGTGCATATCGTATAATTGAAATCAAATGGATTTATTGAAAAGTTCAATGCGTATATAGTATATACACATTGAAATAGTGAGTAGGTATAAAATAGGAAATAAATATACCAATATTTTTAAAATAAAAGAAAAGAAAATAACAGAATGTATTTTAAATCTTGGTATTTAATTTGGCGTTTGATAATTTTCTTATATTTATTTTATAATATCTAACCTCTGCAATGCATCACGCAATTAGTATTTCACAAAGGCTTGAACGTTTTCTTAATTAAGATTTCTAGATGTTCTATCATATTATTATCGTGGATTTTAAAATTTAAAATTTTATAAAATTGAAAAATAATTTGAGATTAATGTGTTGAAGTTTAAAGATGGTTATAGTGAAAAATTATAGTTTATCGTACATAAAGTTCAATGTAGGTACTTGATTTTCAATATTACTTTCATTTATTATTATTATATACATACATATGTATGTATGTATGTACATGTCTGTAGGTATAATATATCGTTTGATTTTAAGTGCAGTTTTCAGTGAATTTCTCATGAGATAAGTGTTCGAAGTTGGTTAAATTTTTAAGATACAATTTAAATTTATGCGTATGTGGACTGTTTTCCAGAAGCACCAACAACAAGATCTAGTGCTATAATTGACGCAGTTTTTATAACGCTCCTATAGTATTCTTAAAATGAAAACCATATATGTACATACATAGGTATGTATATCATATTTTAGCTACTATACGTCTTTATTAACAAAAATATTTAATAATGACAACAATAGCAATAATAATGCGATCATAGTTGACAAAATTTAATAAGTTATTCTATAATTTAATAACAAAAAAAAAAATTTATGAATGAAGTTAAAGGGTGAGACATTTGTTTTCTTAAGCCTTATCTACCCAATTTCTGCGATGTTGTAAATAGTAGAGAAATTATATTTCATATGGAAGTTTCACTTCTTATACCTGGGGGGTTATTATGAAAAACGATACTCGTTCAAAATAAGGCGTATTCGTTAAATTGCGATTAGGAAAAACGATTGCAGTAGCACTTAATCGTCAAATTGCGATTAAGAAAAACGAGAATCGTAAAAATTACGATACTCGTATTTTTATTTACGAGTGCCTTCAGCTCTCGTTCAGCTTTTTATATTTTGACATTTGTTAATAGGAGTGAAGTTAGTTGCGCTTTTAAAAAAAATATCATTTTTCGTATTTGCCTGGCAATTTGTTTTGCTTTCTATTTTCGTATCTTGTAATCGCTCTTCGCCATCAGTTTCGTTTCTTCGAATTTCGTTTTTTCTGCCGTTCGTTTCGTAATTCATAATAAGGGCCCTGTATATTCTGGTAAAAACAAAATTACACTGGTAGAGTAGTTTATGTATATGGGAACATGATGCTGTTGTTTTTTTCCATCTTTTTGCAATTTTTCCATATTTTCTCACGTTTTTTTTTAAACTTCCTGCATTATGCTAAAATTTCTAAACCAAATTCAGCCAAATCGGCGCAGCCGTTCTCAAGATTTAGCGAGACAAACAATCAAACATATAAATATATATATATATATGTATATATATATATATATAAATATATTTATATATAAATATATATATATATATGTATATATATATATATATATATATATATATATGTACATATTATATGTACAAATATAATACATGTTGTCGTAAAAACGCAAAAGAACAACTAAAAACGGAAATTGAATGTCAAACCCTACTCTATTTGTAATATGTATGTATAATATAAATACAAGAAGTGAAATTCTCCTTTAATGTGCCGTCATAAAAGCTGTTTGAACTCGATGTACTGTACACATCACATACATAAACTTCTATACCCACCGTCTTTTAATTTAAATTTCTATAAAACTAGAGTCAAAGACGGTTATTCCTTTATTTACGGTTGATAACTAAAGCGTAACGCTCTTTGGGGCAGATGTCATTGCACCCTCAGTAGCAGCAAGATGCTACTGAACTGACTGCTGCTGGTGTTTCATTATAAATACACTTTTTATTAATAAAACGATTACATTGCTATAGTTAGCAATGGAGGGTCACTTCTGTTTACAATTTCTCTTTCGAACCAAAAAGGTCAACTGCAGCCATATAGTAAATTGGAACATGAATATATCTGTGGTTAATTTTTCGATATACCTACGTCATACACATTATGTAATTTTCATAGCTTTTCTTAAGCCACAATATCGTATAGAATAAATAAAAAGACTAGGTACCTACTCTGACATCGTAGGTATTGGATTTGGGTATACATACATACATACATACATACACGTTGTGAGCGCTTCAAAACAGGTTTAAGCCTTAACAATGTGTTGGTTTGGTTGGGATTGGGATTGGGATTGGGATTGCGTCCGGAATTGGGACTGGTTGGTTTTTACTGAATGTTTCTTTGTCTTTATTCAACATGGAGTTTCACTCAGTGAAGCCTATTCTTATCTCAGAACTAAATCTAATATTGAGTGTATCTTGAGTCAATTGAAAGAAAGGGAGAAAGAGGTATACGCAAAATGCAATTCAAATTCAATGCATACAGGACAGGTGCGATAGCCGACTGGTTGAGATTCAAATGAAAGTGTCACCAACTTCACCTTCACAACAAACACATATTTTTTTATAGATATGTAGGTACAATAACATTGAATTAGTCATCTGAAACTATTAAATTGTATTCATAAATGCGATTTGTTTTGCGTATGTATGTATGTACCTATCTATACATACAAATGTATGAATGTATGCTTTTAGTGATTTCATTCTGTTAAAAAAAGCAACTTTATTAATGACGGTTTTTTTCTTTTAGTGGTCCTATATTTAAAACAGACAGTACTACCTGTACCTAAAATAACATTACGTAAGCATTTTTAATATTTTTTGAATATGTAGGAATGCACATTTTGTGAAACAAAAAATGCCATAAATACATATGTACAAAAAATCACTCGTTTTTAACTTCCAATTTGAAAGTTTTTAAATTGTCCATTTCTAAGTTCACCCCATCCACCTTTACCTAATGTTTGTCCCTGCGCTTTGTTAATGGTCATACCGAAACTAAGCTTAAGAGGAAATTTTAGCCTTTTAAACTGGAACGATAGATCGGTGAGAACTATTGGGATTCGTGTGATCATTACATTTTCACCCTTTCCTACGCCTATTAAGAAAGTGGTGCTATCATTAGCCAAGTTGTGTGACACGAAGTCTTGTTCCATTACATAATCTCGGGGCTTCCAAATTTCGCATAAGCATGACTGGGGCGCCTAGTTTTTAAAGATATCTACATAAACATATGTATATTTACTTTAAATCAAACCAACAAAACCAATACACGAAGCAAAACTAAAGCGATTATCTTATTCCTTAAAAGTCCAGGAATATTATAAATGTAAATCCAATCCGAAAAACAACAACGGCAAAACCCAGTACGAAGCCGATTTTGTTTTCGGAAAACCAAACCAAGACAACAATATTAAATCGGAAAGCTAAACAGAAATAGCCAACAATCGAAAGCAGTCAAATCCCTGTGAACCAACCGTCAAATAACAGAGTATAGGTCGTATACAGTGTAGGGGGTTGAGGGCAGATTTCCAAAAAAAAAAGAGGCTGGTACGACCCACACTGATAACTTCCCATTTTACTTTATAAATTTGGCTTTTATTAAAGATTTTTTGTCATAATACGTCATAGCCAACCAAATAAAAGGCATTACTTTTTGCGAAGATAGTTGAGTCGAAAAACAATTTTTGACACTTTTTGGTGAATTTCAATTTTAATTTTTTATTTTTCGTAAAAAATTTGTCAATCCGTTATTTGTTAAAAATGTACCATATGTAAACAGTTTGTATTATGCAAAATATAAAATAAATTTGAAGTTAGAATAATATACCACTCTCCACATATTCAGGTCAAGAAACAACTTTTCACAATTTTCCGTAAATTTTAGTTTTAGGTTTTTATTTTTTGTACAAAAACTGTCAATTCGATATTTTTTTAAATAGAAAATATTAATAGTTGTCAAAAATTTCAACTTGACAAATCTGACCGATTACAATAACTCCCGTGAAAGACGGACAAACAAACACACTTTCGCATTTATAATATTAGTATTAGTATGGATATTAAGAAACATAATTTTAATAACAAAATTTCAAGTTATTTGTTATTTCTAGTGAAAAATATATAGTTAAATATTGAGAATAACTCAAGCGGATAAGTTTTAAAAACACCATAATTTTGTCTTTCTTAAATCGTTCTCAAAAGTAAAACTTTAAATACGAACTCACAAATACCTAGATGAATTGTATAATTTTTTTTCCTCTTAATTTTGAACCATCAAATGTTAATGACTTGTGAAACAAACCCCATTTTATTTTAAGGCTGGGTGGCCAGTCAAAAATACGACTGGAATGTTACAAATAAAGCGATAATTTTTACATTTCGAATGCTAATTCATTGAATTAAAATTAATGCATTCTAAATAATCAGGTCTACTACACTGCATCATTATAATTTTTAAATGTATGTATAATATAGTAATTCTGAGAGTGAAACAAACTACAATTTTGTCGTTATTTTGATAGTAGTTTAAAATGCACCATTTATTTTTGGTATAACTAAGATTTTTATTAAATTTTTTTGGTGTGTTCAAAAGAAATTAAGTTAATTAAGGGAGTGATGGATTGACTTAAATTTATTTAATTTTTTTTTATGGGCAAAAAATTAGTCCAATCTTATGCAATTTTCAATGGGTTTGGCGTGTTTGAACAGGTATAACTCCTTTAATCTACAACATATTTTATCGAAAAAAAAGGATTGTAAAGCCAGTCTCAAATATTTTCTCCAATTCAAAAATTCTAATTGCGGTGATGGTTTTTTTTAAATAAATTTTTGAAAAAGTGTCTAAATTGGTGTTTTTCCCTTTGAAATTTGCTTTTTACACACACACATAGAAGTTTCAGTTCCCAATAATTCCACTGCGAAATTAGCGCTTCGAGAGAATGTTTTTCATTTGGAAAAGAAATGTGCCCCGCCCACCCGCTCTCAAATATTTTTGTTGTTGGTTTACATATTGCTGGTTATTTCTTCCTTTTTGCATCAAGAAAAGAAAATGCAAAGGAAAAACCGGTTATTGGAATTTGAGGAATATTTGATGACAAACCAGTTTTTTTGGGAATGAGTTGACTAGAGCAAGTGTACGTCCAATTCGCGTGGTGGACGTATGCAGAACAATATTGTATGTGGTTTATCTACCTACTTCTTGCACCCTTTAGTTTGATGACGTACATAGCAGAAGTCATGATCGTTTTGTTTTTTTTATATTTGATCTTGATGTTTTTTATAGCAATAGAGGGGGGATTTATTGTTCTTTGGGAAAACAAAAACAATTTCAGTGCAAATGAGATCAGAACCTGTTTTCGAGAAAATATGTTGAAATGGAAAGGAAACGTACTTACAGCACAGACTGTCCTTTTCTTTGGTTATTATTGTTGTTTTTTCTTACTCATACTCATTTTTTTCTTCGACTCTATTCTTGTTCAAAAAGAGTGTAGAGAAGAGAGAGAGTAAAAACAAAAAACAAAACATATGGCGATGCCATGAAATTCATGACAAAAAAAGGTCACTAACACAAATAAAGTCATTTACATGAAGTTTTAGTTTGCCGATCTGGGACACCCAGCCTTAAGCCCAACAGTGACACTTTACTATATTTGCAAAATATAACATCAAATGCTCTCTTTATTCCTCTGAAAGTACGTTTGATGCCATTATGTATGGAACTCGATTTCTTTTACATGTCCACGCTGAACCCAATTTTCGACGGTTTTCAAGCAAAAATCGGCCGATACTGCTGCAATTTCACGTTCGATATTCGTACGAAGTTCATCAATCGTCGCTGGCTTGTTGCCCATAGACCATAGACTTGACGTAGCCCCACAGGAAATAGTCTAACGGCGGCGTCAAATGGCACGACCGAGGCGGCCAAGCGACTGGACCATAAAACGTTCTCCAAACTTGGTTTCCAATAAATTGATTGTGACATTCGCTGTGTGGCTTGTGGCGCCGCGCCACGGCCGTCCTGTTGGAACCACATGTCCTTCTCATTATTATTTCTTCAACTTCAATGCATCAGGGTGTTATTGGTAAGGTCACTTTCATGAGCTTAAACTTCTATTGTATTTTTTATAGATGATATTCATATCCCAAAGTACCTACTTGTTGTGATTTAGTAAATAAAAGGATATTTAATTGGATACATTAATAAAAGTATAAATTGATTCGATTCAATTTACAACGTTGTATTAGATTAATTCAATTCATTTTACAAAGTTGTATTGACGAGTTCACGTTCGCGTGCTCAAAATAATTTATCAGAACAATGTCTTATATTATCTACATATTTCGTATTCTTTTTCTTATCAAAAAAAATATATTAAAATAAAAAAGTAATTGATGCGTGTACAAAAGGTCATAATAATAAAAACAATAACTTTTCTCCCAATAGTAAAGTAGGAAATATGTCATAAAAAAGGTTTAAGCAGAAAAAACTACATTTAAAGAGGTAATTAGTTTGCAATATAATAAAATTTAAATGTTAATTTTTATGATTGCAAGTAGAAATTTGTTTTCATCAATAAAATAAGTAAACAAGTTATAATTACGACTTAACATACATTACATACATATATGTATATGTGTACATAATTATGTATAAATAATTATCTTTAAGCTTTTACCCAAATTTTTGTACAAAATCTTCGAATTCATAACTTTTAAAAATGTACATCAAACGAGTACATTTTTTTCACTAAATAAAAAGAATGCTCATTAAAAAATACAAATCGATTTCATGAAATAACTCATTTTGCATCCTCGCGAAAGCATTACAAAAAAATCGAACTGGAGTTAAATCAATTATGAATGAAGAAAATCAAAAGAAAAACTTTTCACTTGTCGTTGAGCTTGCACAGTCTATAAACTGCTACGGAATAGCTTTCATATCTGCTACGAGTATTGTTTGTTCGTAAAATCGATATTTGACAAAGCTTTTCCCGTAACACTCTAGCAAACAGTTGCATTAAGGGCATAAATTATATGACCTCTTTTCAACATCCAAAATACAAGCACCGAGTATACGATCGACGAATTGTGAAAAAAAATGTATTCGTTTTCCATAAACGAATCAAAAAAAAAAATACATCATCATAATAACCCACGCGATTTTTAATCGATTTTATTCAAGTAGGAAATTATACATACGATACTATACAACATACATACATATGTACATATAGTGCGCGTGCTAATATCATTTGAAAAATAGCTAGGCAACTCACACTCTATATCCACAGGATAAGCGGATAAAATAGCTTTGGCTGCTTCAAGTACTATTGCCGAATTAGGTCTTTCGTTGGCATATAATTTATTGATTTTTTTCATTCTAGGCGAGTGGAGTCGGCAAGTATGTACATATGTATGTATACCTATTAATGTAGGGAGCAAAAAACACTGTTCGGTTCAGTAGGTCAAATAATACAAGTACATAATATGTAAATAGCTATTACTATTACAAATTGATACTAGAGACCAGGAAACGATTTTAATTACATAAATGAATTGAATTTTTCTGAATAAATTTACATAAAGGTAAAAGTCTTGTCACCATAGTCTCTGACTTTTTTTTGCGAATTTTTAGGTGTTTGTCATTTGTTAATAGTGTCAAAACATTTGACGCCAATAACTTGCCAGGGTCTACTTTCAATCAAGCAATACATATTATTTAAAAGTTTTTCTTACAGAGTGATTCACAATCACCTCCATAGAAGAACCACCACCTGCGGAAGAACATTTTATGTGGAAATACTTTCATTTTAAAGCTTAGAATATTTTTGGTACTTGGGTGGTGGACATTATTTATTAAGGTGAAGGTATAAAGAATGTTAAATATTGGCTAAAAAGTATTTTCCTATACAAAATTTAAATAGAGAACTAAAGTATTCCCAGTACACCATGGAAGTTTGACCGTGAAGAAAGTCTTCCCTCCAGACTTCAACTTTCACTTTTCGTGTGCTTTCCTCAGTAAGGGTTGAGGAAGATAAGGATGTGTTTATAGACAATAAACTAAAACAAAATGTTTCTAAAAATTATGGTCTGATTAAGTTAACACATTTTGACCTTGTCGAATATTATCTTTGTTTTCTTTTCATATACGAGAAAATTATTACAAATCAAATGATTCAAGGTTGAATACATCTTACAATATTTTTATTGTCGATGCATTTGGAACGGTCAATTAAATCTTTAAAAAATAATGCAAATATTAAAAAAAATAATAATTATGAAAAAAAATTGATTTTTTTTTTTGTTTATCTCTACCCATATATATATATTTTTTGATCACCATTCGCTCGCTTACTGAAGCATTCCATAGAAAGTAGTAAAAGGGTTTGGCTTTCTGATGTATAGGAATTTACAAAATAGACTTCCAATTAGTGTCAATACAGAAGTAATTTATCTACATCTAAGATGCCGAAATTGCATATCAATAGCAGCAAAAATTATATGTGAGAAAACAATACCTGCTAAAAATCGGGATGTATTTTCAGTTCAAATTATGTTAAAGTCTCATTAAATTGAATTATCCCCTTTTAATATATACCCATATATTCCTTCTTTCTGATATTTTTCTATGAAATGCTCCTTTTTCAAAAATAGGTTCTCAAGGTTTTGAACTGTGATTAATGATTATAGGTATTTTTATTTTTATAGGTACTAGTTTTAAAAAAAGAAATCTTAAACTCTATTGTATAAAGATCTAAAAAACTTTATTTTGTTCTGAAGATAAATATGTCACCAAACTATGAAATGCAGACGCAAAATATATGAATGTATCATTAAATTTCGGTTGTCAAATATAATTATTCAAGGAAATTATACCACAATTTTTCATAATCCGTGATTTTTATTAAGAAAGTAAGTAGGAGTAACGATTTTAGAACTTGAAAATTCTATGTATATTTTTCTCAAAGCTTGATTCTCAATCTCGAATCATTTCGTCACAGAAAGAACCAACACTATAAAAGATGCATGTTAGTCAAATTCTCTTTGAAAATGTATCCCCACAGGTAAAAAAGAAATAGAGTTTTTATTCTATATCTTTATTATAGTGTCAAATCCGAATGAGCAATTATGCTTATTAAAGCTAAAAAAATATATTTTTATTGTTATGGCTAGAAATGTTTAAATTCGAGCTTTTGACTATTCGATGACGTATATAACCTAAATTTACTACCTACTGGTTCATAGATGTACACGTACTCCTCATATATAAGTAGCTAGTAGCTACCTACGTATTGAAAAAGGCAGATCCTCGATACGAAATAAGAACTGAGTCATTTTCCTGTGAAAAACAGAAATACATTACCGCAGCATGTAAGTAGGTTATTAATTCGACGACAACGGCATACAAAACTCATTCTCAACTTGTATGAGTTCCTAAGTATCCAAACATAAACCCAAGTCGACACCTTCTATTACCCATACTATGTTCTATGTTCGTATCATATTTACGTAACATGGAAAAAAGCTCGTTCTTGAATTTCAACTTTTTCCATTTTGGCTTTTTATTGATTTTTTGAAACGGAAAAAGGTCAAGGATAAATCCGCCTCATTCCGGGAGATAAGAGACGATGTGACTTTCTTTAGGTCCATTTCTATAACCAGCCAACCAATTAACGGATTAAACCTTTCTTTCTTAAACTATTTGTATTGGCAAACTTTGTTTGCATATTTAACCGTAAATGAACTCTGTTGTAACTTAAAAAGGCTTCATTATATGTTGAATTATTGAACACAGCTTACCTGAGATAAATCCGGATCATCTCGTATTTTATCCATAATAGTTGATTGCACTAAATTAATGGCACTGCTGATAAAAAAGGCAGAATAAAACACCACAAGTGAGACCTTATTTCTTAACATTGTGTATCTTTTTTCTATCGATTTGTATATAGGTATGTATGTAATTAATCACTGTTTCACGATTTAATTTATTTTTACTACTACCCAAAACCTATAATTAAAACAAACACAAATTTAAATTAATATCAAGGAGTGAATACTGAATTTTCAATACAATAAATTGATTGCGCAATAATTTACTTGCAAACTTATATAAGAGGATTTATTGTTAATAGCACATCAGTAAGGTAGGTACAAAGAAAATCCGTCAGTATTTAACTCCGTGAGAAATCAATTCGATTACATAAGTCAATGCAGCAACAGTGGTTGAAACACACTGCACCAAAAGTGCACACACACGTTTGTCCTTGATGGTAAAATTCTTCGGAAAAAAGCAAAAAAGTGATGAAAGTTGATCAATTATTTTAATGATTTTTTTGTTAGATATTATGTATATTAGGAAAATTCTTTGAAAAATTATCTGATATTTAACTTTTTTTTTAACTTATAAGTAGGTACATCATTTATAGGTACATATATATTTTGTCATAGTTTGGTAACAGATATCCCAAAACATACGGTTAAGACTGTTTTCTGATAATAAACGCTTAATAATGTAGGTATTCACTTTTTCTTATTAAATATTCTATTGATTTATTTATTTATTCACTGGAAGATGGAAAAAGAAAACCTACTGAACTGGAAAAAACACTCCCACGTCAGCGTCTATTATTCTAATCAGACAAACAAAACGACAAGACGACCCGCGAACTACTGAATCCTATTCGAAGCTGGTTCATGGCGCTAGGCGGCTTTGTAAATGCACTCAAATCTGATAGGGCATAGGGGAAAGGAGAATACAATCCACACTCCACACCACCATGTAGCTTTTTGTTGAATCACACTCAAATTGAGTTAGGAAAGATACTTTTTTCTTGAAGCAACATAAGTTGAGTTTCGGTGGTGAGATGTTTTCAATTTATCAACATTCAACATTCACCTTAGGTCCCTTCCCATAGCATAACGCTGCAGTTATGTTCTTGCGTTTATTTCTGTCATATGTACGTACATACATAATTTAGTTATTTATTTATTATAATTACAATGTAAAATTGTAAAGATAATTGAAGAGTTAAGCATTAGCAGTAAAGCCATCAGCCTCGTATTTATTATATCCACTCACATCACACTTATTATAACCAATAATACAACCAATAATTGCGATTTGTATACGATGCATCAAAGAAGCGTACGTTGAGTTAAGACAAGAAAAAAAATCGTATGGGGGCAATTAAAAAAAAATCTATGAAATTTACAAACACGACTTAATTTAAAATGAGAATCAAGGAAGAGATTTCTGGCTTTTCAAACAGGTATCACATGCTATTGTAGGTCTTACCATTATTTTTAAATTATTTGTTTTCTGTTTAAAATCAATTTTTATAAAATCCGGTCCTATTTGTCAAATTGATATTTTTGACAAATCTGGACGTTTCAAGGTTATTATTATTCCACTGTGAGGAGGCTTTGAGTCGGATTGCTGTGTTAGATTGAACAGAACCTCCAGCGCTGAGGTGGGGATTGAACGAATTGCACCACCTATAATTAGGCTTGCATTTCTTTATACTTTACTAAGCTTATCGCAGTCCACCATACCGCTACACCTTAAGTTAGGATCGGTCTGATGACCGATAAGTATAGCCAGTGTGTTATGTGGGTTTATAGGCCCCATTTGTTACCTATGGCTTTTTTGCAGGAGAATAGAGCTACTGTAGCTTTAGTAATTCTCTCCTGTATAATAGGTTTCCAGCTAAATTTCTTATCTAGAATAAGGCCTAGGTCTTTTGTTTTATCTGAGAATTTAAGCGGAATTCCGTTTATGCAGGGAGGGTCTATGTGTGGAACTTTGTATTTCCTGGTGAAGAGAACAAGTTCTGTTTTCTGAGTGTTTACACTAAGTCCACAACGATCTGTCCAAATAGCGAGCTTGTGCAAAGCATTTTGATTAGTTCCTTTAGTGTGTTGAGGTGTTTTCCTGATACAGCTATGTTAACATCGTCTGCATATGCAATACCTGTGTTCCCCTCTCGTTCTTATGTACCTACTTATAGAAACATCGGTAGGGAGGCCTTCTTGTTGAATGGAAACCATGACGTTGATGTTAGTTTTGCTTTCGTAGCAAACAGAGTCCAATTTATCACGGAGACACAAAGCTATGACTGTTTAACTCTAACGTCGAATTAGTTCTGCTAATATGGTTGCAGCACCTGGAAAATAACAACAAAAATAACCAGGAAACTGCAAAACCTTAGTTAATAGGTGTCTTCGAAACATCTTACGGGTTTTCTGGCCTAATCGTATCTCCAACGAGGACCTACATAGACGAACAGGTCGGGAACCATTGATACCATTATACGGATGTGCAAGTGGCAGTGAATTGGACACACGCTTCGAACAGGTAATGACTGCAATGCGGGTCAGGCAATGCAGTGGAACCCTCTCACACAAGAAGGAAGAAGAGTTGGTAGACCGAGAATCGAGTGCGAGACTGGGAAAGAGCTGCATGGAGCTTAAATACATCGCTGGAAACCGAACACAATGGGACGTAGGAGTAGTTGAGGCCCTATATCCCGCTAGGTAACACCAACGGACTTCGTAGTAAATAAATAAGTAAGTTAGTATCTAGAACATCGAAGAACCTACGATAAGAGATCAAATCAATAAAAAGTTGGGGCCTAGGTGGTCTTAAACAAAGTGTTATACAAAAATATTGACATGTGTATTTAATAAAAAATTTTGAAAATAATAACACATGAATTTTAAAATATTGAGCATGCGCAGTAACTATGTACACTGTACACGTGATAATTCCCTACCTATATTACATAACAAACTAACATATTACAATCATTATGAGTCATATAATTATTTTTTTATAGCAGAGGAAGAACTAACATATGTATCTACATACATGCTACCCATTCGTGCATTTTATTATTTGCGCGCGCTTTCAATGTTGCCTTGTTTTTAACTATCCAAAAACATAATGTGGTAACAAAATGCAGTTAAAAAACAATTATAAGGGCAAACCAAGTCGACAACCCTCTGGAATAAAATTTTATATCAATCAGACACTGAGGCACCAACCACTAGAATAACTAGAGTTATTATTACATATTTGTATAGTATCTATAAGAGTTCTATGGTAACAACACAAATAGTAGATTTGTGCAAATAATAAGCAACCCATAAACATATTCCTGCTGTTTCTGTAAAAGGGATTGTTTTTTCAACCATTGGGGGTAACTAACTCGTTATCAGGAAAATCTTTCCCGCTTATAACAAAGCATAGGAGGGTGATGACAGGAAAATGAAACAATTTTAAGTATGCACCGTTCGGAGGGATATCACATTGTTATTTACATCACATTTGAATCACCCGAATCAAATAAATCAACTTTTATTTTGTTTGCAAAAAATGTGCCAAACTTTTTGGACGAAAGGATAGATGTAGGAAAATACTTAAGGACAATGCTATTAAGTTCAACTCATTGATTTATGTCAGCATTTAGCTGATCTTTGCATCACAATTAGATTTTTTTTACATCTAAATAGTCGATGGTATTGAGTTTATGGAAAATCTTTAAGTAGTAGTATTTTTTTATTTTATTTTCTTCGACATTTTTTTTTTTTTGTTTTGGATAAAGCCTATAATCTTCCATAAAAATTGCATTCCACATCACGATAGCTTGCATATACAAAACACAACAGTAAAGATTTCGAGTTTCGAAAGATGAAATTATGTAAACTGCATAAGTAGTGAATTGTTCATGTGCTGAAAAAAAATAATTCTTGATGTATGCCTGTTATAAGACAAACATTTTTTAAATCTTCAAAATAAAAAACAAACAAACAAACAATGTCGAAAATAAAAAGGAACGCATTATGCAAAGTAATTAGACAATCATACTAACTTTTATAAAGCATTTTTTTTTTGTTGTAGGTACTCGCTTGAATAAAAATATACCAACGGTGGCGAAATGATTAAAATCGAAATAACCAAACAAATTTATCAAAATATAAAAGACGAAAAAATGTACATATGTCTTAAACTTAAACTATTTATAATTTTATTTATATTAAAATAGTAGAATTTTTAAACTATGTTGTGCCATAATGAAATTTTTGATCTCAATAATTATTGTAGAGCAAGCAATAATATCCTTATTGGTTTAAATTATGATAATGATAAATCTGTTAATGATCTTGTGGTCATAAGAAGTATGAGAAAAAATTTTGATATCTTTTTGATAACCTTAAGTATTTCTTTTAAAATATTTCCTGATGTAGTTGTTTTGTCCGAAAATTGGATTTATGACCATGAATAATAGAGTATCTACTCTATTTCGGGCTATGCGCCGATGACATAATTGTGAAAATCCAACTCGAAAATAATCTTTGCATTGACATTGTTGGTATATATCGGCTTAAATTTGTTCACAAAGATGTGTTTTTAAAAGAGTTTGATAGTTCACACATTGATTAATAACAATATTTGCTTAATCAGTGATATGAATATTGACTGTTTACTTCTTCTCTCGTCTATGGGCTTGAATAATTAATGAATGTGCCAACGAGAGTTACAGACTCTAGTAAGACTTGTATAGATCATGTTTTTGTGCGTGCTAAAAACTCTGAAAATATACTTGAATGGGATGTAAGCGATCATTTTGCAACTGGTTTGTCCTTCTTAGACATATTTAAATATTAATACCGTTTATAGGTGCAACAGCCTCTCAAAATCTTTTCAAAACTTTGTAGATATTCTATCCGGCCATGTTTCCGCAAGTAAATTTAACAAACAAAAACGAAAACTTAAGAAAATTAAATCATGGATGACCAACTACCTGTGCCAAAAAATGAATGCTTAAAATGCATTCTATGTTAAAAACAAAGGCAAATTACATCTGCAATATATTAAAAACACATACAAAAAACTGCAAACGAATATTCATGATGAAATTATTAAAAAAATGAAGCATATTTAAAAAAAAGTTTAATGATTATAGGTTTAGTCCAAAGCAACAATAGAACATTATTAACAATCTTTTAGGAAAAATAAATATTGGAAATGACCTGAAATACATTGAATTTTAATTGATGGTTTTTTCTTTTCATTCTTAATTCATATTCTCAACAAATTATCAAACTGAACTTATTTTTGATAAACATCTATCAGTTCGATTGTTAAATTGTTTTGCAGAGTTGCATAGTTATTTTGTCTTTTAATTAAAAAGTTAAAGTTTGCAATTTATGTAATTGAATTGTAATTTAAGCTTAAATCATTAAATCATTTATGAGCAGGGTTAGGATTTTACTAACTTTGTCTTTTTTTTTTGGTTAAACGGAAGATGAAATCGACAAACATGTTTCAAGCCCTGGTGATTGCAAATATATGTATTTTATTTTGCCTTTTTTGCCCTTTTATACCATAATTGAATTTTTTTGCCTTTCTTGGCCATTGTTGCCTTTTTCTGGCAATCAAACTCTACCAACTCGGACTTTGACATTGATCAACTTATTGTATGCTTGGAACTAGGGGAATCTAAGTTATTTGTTCTGGCAAGTTATATTCCTCCAAGGAGTAATATGGATGTTTATAATATTAATTTAAATAATTCTTAATCTTAAATTTTCACAGCATATATTATTTGCTGGTGACTTTAACCTTTATTATATTGAATGGTCGTTGGACTTGGATGACAAGTGTTTAGTTCCATGTAATATCTCAACCGAAATTGAATCTCTCGTTATTGATTTTTTAAGTCAATTCAATTTGTTTCAAGTTAAGGGCCCTATTATGACTCGCGAGTCGAACCTTCGCCTAAAGTCGAACGTTTTGGCGAATTGCCTAAGTCGTGGTATTATGAAAGGCGAACTGCGACGTTCGCTTTTAAAAACAGAACTACCAACTTTAAAAGGCGAAATATGTAATGTCATGAATAGGTAAAACGTCAGTCAATCAGAATTATATTTGTGAAATATTTGTTTATAATTTGGAAAAGAAGTTAATAAGAAATAAAACAAACTATGATTAGCAGTGTTGATTTGTTTTTTGAAGATCAAGATGAACAGGAGAGAGCGGAGAAAACAATGATGTGTATATTACGACGAAGTTTAAGAGATACGTCCAACCCACTCCAACTTAATGATAATTTGTAAGAACCAAATCGTAAATTTTATTTCAGTTCTAATTGAATTATTCTTATTATAGGTTTGTGTCATATTTTCGCCTTAATAAACATGCATTTTGTTATGTTTTAAACAAAATAAGATCAGGGTTCAAAACAAGTCAAAGTTCTGCAATTCCACCACTCATAAAACTTGCATGTGCACTGCGTTTTCTCGGTAGTGGGAGCTACCAAAATGGTATTGGAACCGATTTTGAGCTGGGTCGCGTTGGTTCTTTTTATGCTATAAGAATAAAATTTGTTTATTATTTTTCAACGAGGTTTCAATAATTTTTAAACATATTACCTCTTTATATTTTGACTCATTTTATTGTGCGTAAAACAAATTATATTCAGACAAAAAACACCACTTTCAAATATAAAACTGTTAATTTTGTTCAAGTCACGTAGATTTATAGTTCGACCGATTCTGACAGTTAAAAGCGAACGTTCGATAATGGTAATAGAGCGAGATTTCAATTCGCAGATTTTTTGACTTTTGAGGCGAACGTCAATTAGGCGATTCGCAAACGGTAATACCAAATAGTCACATTTATCAAATTTTTCTTGCGACTCGCAAGTCATAATAGGGCCCTAAATCTTATAGTAATGAACTTAATAGATTTCTTGGTCGGATTTTTGTAGATATTGAGTCAAATATTTGTCTTCACAAGTCCAATTTCCCAGTAATTCCAAATTCTATTCATCATACCACTTTGGATGGAAGCATATACTTTTACAATTATATAAAAAGTAAAGTTTACTGTTAGAAGACTATATATGATTTTAGAAATAATAACTTGGAGGCAATGGTTGATTACCTCTTATCTATTTCTTGGCATACCATTTTTCACTCTTATCAATAATATTAACTTAGAACGCGTCACTAAAAAGAAAGATTAAGGAATTATCCTAGATACAAACCTTTCATTTCTACCTTATTATGATTATATGATTAACAAAGCTAGCCAAATGCTTGGTTTTATTAAAAGAAATACAAGAGAATTTTCAGACAGTAAGGTCAGTTTTGGAATATTGCTGTATAATCTGGAATCCTTATTACAATAACTCAGTAGACAGAATTCAGAAAAACTTCACAAGATATGCCTTTTTTAAGTTAAATTGGGGGATTCCTAGACCATCATATAATAGTAGATGTTTATTGTTTGGAATGAAATCTCTAAAGGATAGACGAATTTATTATCGGTTATGTTTATTAGAGATATTGTTACCAACCATATTAATTGTCCCCCTCTAGAAACCTTAGTTGGTTGTGATAATGCTCCATTGAGGACTACACGTTTCAGATTTTTTCTTTATGAACAGTTTCATCGTTGGGCGCCTTGTGGCATATTATTCGTATTTCAAAGACTAGTATTTTTAATTCATTATTGTTTTCAGCTTAATTTAAAAATTATTTTTATTTTTTTAGTTTGAGTGCTAAGCGTGTGTTATTAATTTTTTTAAACTATATTTATTTTTCATTTTTTAGTTCGATGTGTTGTCAAAAAAATTATTTTAAGTTTTCGTAATTTTATTTTTAAAAAATTATAAGTAATGGTTGGGATTTGAACCCACAACCCGGTGAGTCGCGCCTGCAATTTAGCCCATTATTAAAATAGAAAAAAAATGTTCCGCCATGGTTGGGACTTGTACCCACGACACTTTTGTCGAATCCGACGCCAAAAATGAAACGTGGCCACGCGTTAACCCACTAAGCCACCGCAGTTCTTTAGGATCACTGTAGTCTATTAATATTTATAAGCTTATAAGAAAAGCAGGTAGAAACAGCAGCTGTGGGACAAAAATATTTAATCCTTATAATCCCGATAAGGATATTCAGATAAAATTATGAAATTATTGTATTGAGTGCTAAAATTTTTTGATAAATTTAAAATAATCAGCCCATTGCAATTGGTATTCATTAGGGGGGTAAATATAGTGAAGATGCATTATTGACACTCTTAGATGGAATTAACGATGAACTCGATAAAAAAAGTTTGCCCTTGTCAATCAAAAGCTTGTCAATCAAAAGCTTCTTCTTGAAGAAACTTTATAGGTGGGGTATGCATTCAGAAGTAACATTCTGAATGTCAATTACGGGTCAATTCAACCGTAAGTGATGCGATACAGAGTGCAAGTGTTGGTGTACCGCAAGGCTCAGTTCTTGGACCTCTGCTTTTTACTGTTTATATAAATTCAATCTTTCAGCTGCCTCTGAATGGAAACATGATAGCGTTTGCCGATGACCTAGCTCTATCGTATGCGGCTTCATCAGTTGATAATGTGCTTTTCCCTTTTAAAAGAGTTTTCAATGGAAAATGTTGGGGTGCATGATGCAAATTGTAATCATCAGCACTGAGTCTTACATGCTGCTCGAGTGCGTAAAGAAATTTAAATACTTGGGTTCTTGGGTATAACTCTAGACTCAGACTCAAAACTAAATAGGGAAACTCGCATTAAATTATGATAGTTGAAAAAAAAATATGTACATACTATAGCGTTGAACAAAATCTTTCTCTTGCGTAAATTAATACCAGCTAATCTACTAACATCCATTTACTATACATTAGCAAATTCTTGCCTAGAATATGGTATTTCCTGTATATGCATATCTTAGTAATCTACAGCCCTTAGTTACAGCCCAAAACAAGCCTATTAGAGTAATGATTCACAAACCCAGATGGGAACCCTGTTTTGATTTGTTTAACTCGCTTAATATTATACCGCTAACACATCTGTATGTATAAGTTAACAACCGCACATAAGAAATCAATAATTGCAAGACGAGTCATCAACATCCACCCGATTTAATTGCCACACACAAAATAAGCACAAATTGCAAACTTAACCAAATCTATAACACGGAACTGATTGATACACACAATAATGTTTATTATTATTACAACGCATTGCGAAGGTCAGCAAATTAGGATTATTTAAACCGAAATAAAATGTTATCATTAATCAGTACTCAGTAGTAGTCAATTGTAGTCAATATAGTAGTCAGTAGTTGGTGAAGCTTGAATAAAAAAAAATATAAAAAATAATTTTCTTTTTTTAATAAATAAGAACGAAAAATTAACTTATACAAAGTATTGATATTGTTTTATTTGCGAGGTGGTCATAATTCAAAAAGAACTAAAACAAATCGTTTACTTAGAACAGCTAAAAATGTGACTGTTCCTAGAACAAGATCTTAACATTCTGGACGCTTTATTACTGTAATAACTCCATTCCATACATATACAATACATACATACATATGATAAACTTTCTGCGGAAATTTGAAACGGCAATGACCACCTAGAAACTGGCTTTGGAGGACTTAATGCGAGTGGTTGTTTAATCATATATCGGTTCTCTCTAACCATAAAAGATATATCAGCTTGCTTCATTGAACTAAAACACACATAATTTTTTAACTCACATCTCATTTTAAATTCATACTTTCGAAATCCTCCATTAAACTTTATCGGGTACAAAATCATGTTTAATCTTATTTTGTTTTCTTCTATTTCTCACAGCAATCTCTTCGACACAATTCTCATATAAACAAAACTTTTAATAAATAGTAAACTGCACTTTAAACTGGTATCTATATCACGAAGTATATGATGCAATTTCATTTATTTTTTTAAATAATTAATGTTCAAACATTTGTTTTCTTGTAATATAACTAAACAAACGATTAACAGAAAAAATGTAGGTACATATATTAACTTTATAATTATAGATCCTTATGAAAAATAGGAAAATATTATTAAGAAATAGAAATAACTCTAAAAAAAATCCAAAGAACCAATAATAAAAGCAAAAGAACTAAAAAACAAAAGAAGAATTTCGAAGTAATAGTAAAACGAAACGAACTCGAAACTTTGTTTACCAATAAAAAAAAAAACGTTTTCGAAATAAACATTAATAATTATGACAAACACAAAGCAACAATTATTATCGAAATCAAAAAGGCGAAACATTAGGCACCCCATAAAAATAATACATAATAAAAACTGTATATAAGTTCATACAGTTTTCCAATAGTTTTCGGAAAATTTAAATTAAAAAAATATTTAATACTTCATTTTAGGTATTAACGTTATATTTTGACAACTCTTTTTTAGTTTAAGGCATTTTTATTTTTGATTGCCTCTACCGCCTAAACGGGGGAAGATAGTAAAAAATGCTTGTATTAAATTGTTCTATATAGAAAATCGTTATCATGTCTTGGTGCCTAAGTTATCGTACTCTTGCCATATCTTGGACGAAAAATATTCTGGAATAATTTACATCTCGAAAGTATACTTATATGCGGAAAAAAAATAATTCGAGATTTTTTTTACAGAAAGCGTAATATTATATTTGTAATAGTTTTAATAAACACGGAAAAGTTGAAGTAGGTCTTATTCCTTGGAATAAGTAAAAATGAATATCATTCAAAAAATATCTGCAGGTTAATGATGTTTACTATCTCCACCTCGTTCCTATACCCCGAAACCAATAATTGACCCAAGCATAAACTGAGGGATTGCAGTAGACAGCTTGGCCCTCCTAAGCGTCTTCAATGTGTATGTGGGTATATATTTATATACATTACTTTCGATAACAGAAATTTTTTTTTTGAATGCAATAAAATGGAATTACTGTTTTCATACCAAGCTCTAATAATTTTGACGGTAAAGCATTTTTTTAAATTTATTTAACAATATTAATTCTAGATTTTCGTTTTTAATACAAACTGAATCGATATATTGATCTGATATATATCTTTATTCTTCATTGCTAAAAATATCAATTTATACTTAAAATTTTCTATCCCTATACTAACCAAAATTATACTGAATGTAAAAACATTTTTAAACCTTTTAAAATCTCATTTTTTTATAATTTATATTTAAACTTGCATTACTAATTTAAAAATTAAATTGAATTTTCCAGGGGAAGATTTTATATACATATTACGCTTCACAGCCCATAATTTAGTCATCACATCACATCTATGAACACGTGAACGAAAGCACAGCAGCAAGCATCCTAGTCATCAGCAAGCAGAAGTGCTAACGTTATATTTTTAAATTTTACATTCTAATAATATAATATTTAGATGGAGAACATGTGCATTTGCATGGCATGCGACTGTAGTGCGAATTAACTGAAGTGTCCTTTCCTTGTCAGTTTGTCAGTGATTTAACTCTCGCCGCGCTTCCACCGTCGGGCGGGCTGGTGTTCGTCGTCCTCTACGTCGTTGTTGTCTTTGCCCTTTCAAAAGGTAGTAAACTTGTGAAACATAGAATTTCCGGCTCAAGAGAGCAGAAAAATAAGCCAAGTCTTAATCAGTCGTTAAGAAGCATGATAAAGTCGAGCGAAATCGCAAATACAAAAATTACCGCTTTCAATGAAATTGCATTACTCTTATATTTCATTTGCACATAAAGGCATGAAAAGTGTAGGTAAAGGGTGGTTAAATTTTAAGGTTGATTATGAATAAAACACAAATTATTGTCATTTCTTTTTATTATGATAATATTGGTATGGTTCAATTATGTATGGAACAAAATATCGGCCAAATGGCCGCCGCGACTTCGGCGGCACATTTTCAACCGATGACGCTGAGGTTCTATGCCGTTATGTGCCGAATTATCCCATCCTTTAGCTCTTGAATTGAATATCTTCCAATTCGGGCCATAAAAAGTTCGCTATTATCTCACGATAACGAACATCATTCACAGTAATTGCCTGACAGGCCTCATTTTGGAAAAAATACGGCCCGATGATGCCGCTAGCCCATAAACCGCAACAAACAGTCACTCTTTGTGGGTGCATTGGTTTTTTGACAATCATTAGCCCAAATGCGGGAATTCCATTGAATAAGAATTACGGGAAGAGGCATATCGAGAAAAAATTGAAGCATTTTTCATAATTGTGTGAGTTACACCAACAAAATGCTTTGCACAGGGTCGAAATCAAAGTTGACGGCTACTACAAATAAAGTGTTTGCAGCCTTGAAAGATTTAGTTTTTTAGTTCTATTTTAATTTTTTTTTATTAAAACGTAGAAAAATAATTATCCACTACGGGCGCTCAACGACTGAGCGCCTTGCCATCACCAACAAAAACTAATCCAGAGCTGTGCGAGAATTTATAGTTTGACAGGTCGTCCTCAAATAAATCACTTAATAAAAGTTAATTATTATTTTCAACAAAATTTCTTTTTTTTTAAGGAAAAATACCATAACATATCAATTAAAAAGTATTTTACTATGGTGCAATTACCTAAAATACATCACTTCAAATTACTTTGTGTTGTTGTTGAGCCAAAACTTACTTGTGAAACGAAAATTTACGTTTATTCTTATTATAGGTATTTTTACACGATTAAACACAGCACCGCATATTGTTTTGTATTTTTTAAATGAAATATTGCATATATTTAAACGAATCACTTTTGTTTTACTTTTTTATACGCTTTAAAAGCTTAATTGTGACTATTTTTATATTTCCGAACTCTCATTAGGCTAGGCAAAATGACAGATGATCTTCAAATTGTTTTTTTTTTTTTAATTTATTTTAATACTTCACGCAACTACACTGTATATGTGAGAAATGCCTCTTCCTCTATTTCTTATTCAATGGGAAGTTCTGCTTATTGACGAATCCACTGAGGTGAAACGTGAAAATGTGCCTCATCACTGAAGATTTTCTTTGATTTGCATTTTGATTTGAACGCCCATTTTCATAATAAGCCTGAATGACTTTAACGCGTTGCTCGATAGTGTATTTTTCCATGGATTAGATTAGATTAGATTAGATTTTTTTATTTATTTGTATCTATGAGTTTACAATTTAAAATAAATAAATAATAATAAGAAAAAATACAATAATATAAATAACTAAGTAGGCAATGGCATTGCCCTTTGGCCGTATTTTTCCATGGTTCTGCTTGAGTTAGTCTGTTTCAAAATTAGAACTTAAAATTTAACCACCCTTTATATCTTTACGACAAGTTCAAGCTAAATTAAAGTTCAATAAGTCAATCTTTCTTTCGACCAAGAGACACTTCAATATATGTACATATATGTATATTGAGCTTAGGAATTTACAGGCAGCAATTCGAGTTTGTTTGCATTTCAATTTCGATTAATAAAGTTTATTTGAAGAATTTTAGATATTATGTAGATTGTAGGTATAATATTTAGTTTCCTTTTTGTTCCTAAAAGTCTACTTCTTAAATTACAACATTAAATCACCCCTAATTTCCGTTGTTTACAATACTATACAATAGCCGTGTTTTATTGGTAATTGAAAATACTAGCTAGTAAAATTTTACATGGAAAACAACAACACCTCAAAAGTGAACAAAAATAAGCTAGTGTTTATCCATAGTAATTTAGTGAAGTTAGAGTTTCATCTAGTAATCTAGTTAAATGTAGGGGCAGTCAAGAAGTGCAAAAAATATGCAAATGTTGTCAACATGAGGGTGTGTTCGGTGGCAAATACACTTCTTTTACACTTTGCCTGCATTGAAAAGTGCAAGCGATCCACAAATTTCAAACCAAACATTTTTGGTTGAAATATATTTGGGTTGAAATTATAAAAATGCAATTTACCATCACATATTGTGGAAAATTTATTGAAATATGCTTGTTCTCATTAAAAAGCTGACAAAGGTTGCTTCCATAAATGCATGGTTGTGAAAGTCTGACGAATGCATACCTTTTTTAAATACACAAAGCAAAACTCAAATATTTGTTGAGCAAATATGAAACTATAAAAAGTGACAAGCAAACATATTTTTTTTTTACTTTCCTATAATTGCAATTGACGCATGTAAACAAAGTAGGTATGAATTTATAAAAACACCCAAAGTTATATGTATTTGGTATTGAGTGGAATAAAACGGTAATTTTGACTCTACAGGCAACTTGAAGTAACTTCTCATAGTTTTTATTAATTCTTTCTTTATAATTTCATGTTGAATTTTGTCTTTAAATATTTTATTTATTGAATAAAAAGAATAAAAGAATGTTTACTATCCAAATAAATGATCTGTGTACAAAATTCTATAATAATTTAAGGAAAATAGTGAACCACGATTATTCAACTGGTCTTTTAAGTTGCCAGAAACTTAGTTCCATATTTTTCGTTCTTCCATATAAACCAATAGAATTGAACAGGGAGTTGATAAAATGGTGAACTTTAATCTGTGGGTGATAAATATAACAAGAAATCAATATATTTTCAAAGTTTTACTACAAATATAAGTAAAAAAACATTCGAAACCAACTCGGTGTGCTTTTCCACGCAAACTTCAACTCAACAACCGTTTTCATGCATTTTCCAACTCGACCCAATAATTTACACAATTGTACATTCTTCGAACGCGCCCCATGTAGAACAGCTGTTGTTTATTTTGATTTAAAACTCAAATTGGATTTTTAACTAAAATGTAAAAATGTTAGCCAGAAATTTCTTTAACAAGTGAGTTTGTATATTTACAACTTTTGTTTGCAATATGCATTCAATTTTTTCTTTTTTCAAGTGCACATTTGCCTTTTATATTTTGTGTATGACAGAAGATTTTGAAATTTTGACATCAATGATTTGACAAATAATGTAGGGACACCAACTTTAAGAATATATAGCGTTTTATTGGTACTCGAATACTATGTTAGGGATAGATTACCAATAAAACGCGGCTAATGTATATTTTACAATTCATCTATCTAGAGAGAAAAATCTGAAAACCGTAAAACTCGCCCTTGACCTTTTTTTTCTATAATTAATTATAGTTCAAACAGCATATTATATCAGACATTCCAAATACAGTTACATTAATAAAATACCTTTTTAATTCTCACATGCAGAATAACTAGAATCACTTGTTTACACAAAAATCACGGTTTTAAAGCAAAACATAAATTAAGATACGAGGCAATGTAATATCGATCAAAATCTTTCTAGGTGGTTATTATAGTCATAGACAATGGAAGCACATAAATAAATTCGGGGAGTCCCCGGAAAATAGAATAGACAGTGTATAATTCAAATATTTTTGTTATTTATTGTCAAATTTTGCGGCCCCTTACCGAGTATAGCCCGGGGCGAGCAGCTATCCCCCGCTCGCCCACTACAATACGCAACAGCCGTGTTCAAATGCGTATAGGTACATATCGAATCATAGAATTGGATCAAACATTAATTTATTGATGCAACAGAAGAAATACTTTGAAAGGATTTTAAGGAAATTTAAGGGCCTAACACAGTTTCAGTTCAAAACACGATAAGATCTTTATTACCGAATGCTTTTCGAAAATAGAAAATTATTTCACGTCAAGCAAATATAGCTTATACCTACACCATGTTTGACGACTAGCATTTGAACCTCTATCTAACTATTTACCTAGAACATGAATATGAATCATTCGTTTGAAGTGATGTCGCGCAAATCATGTACACAGAGTCTTATACCCCAAACCATTGAAAGCCTCGTTTATGCGATCTACAACAATTACAATACACTCGAAAAATTTGATGAGCTGTTGCAGCCTTTGGTGTTTGGTCCTCTTAAAACTTTTTCAGTAAAGTGTGAGCTTGAAGAGAAAAATACAGTCATGCTCAGTTAAGTACGGTCCACAGTGTTGCTAGTGTTACGCCTGGGAACAAATCAATGTCTATTGTACTGAAGTTTATATGAAAAAACTTGGGGAAGACGATACTTTAACCTATTAATTTATACTCGTAGGTCCACGCGTGTAACTCAAGGGCAAACGGCTTCCTTCTATAATAGCTTTTTGAAGTGCGCTCAAGGTCAGTAGTAGTTGGCTTAAAAGTTTTCTCTCAGCTTATTTTTGTTCAGCACAACAAGAGCAACCTTTACTAATCACCAATATAAAAAAAAAACTTTTAGCACATGAGTCATTCCATATGAAAACGTCTAAAATTCGTTAAAATTAATTTTTCGCTATTTTTGATATTTTTTTAAATTTTGTGGAAATCATCTTTATGGTTTCAGAAAATAAAATCCAATATGCCCGCTACACCCCTTGAAAAATTTAAAAATCGTCATTTTAATGTTGTTTAATTTTTTTTGTAAAAACTTTAATATAAGTGATAACCATTTGATTGAAGTGTCATTTCAAAGATAATAAACAGTTGTTTCTGCAAAAAATATTAAAATAATCAAAATCAACACCAAACTGTATCAAACATGGTGCTGAAGTTGAATTTAGTTTTCCTATTTTTCTTCATATTGGACTAGCTCCCATTTTTCGGTCGGTGGATGTAAAGAATTTTTTTCTTCTCAGAAATAAAGTTTACTTTAGAATACAACAAAAATTGACTCATTTTACTCATCCTTCAGTTTTTTCAGTTTTTTTTTATTGAAAATTAATAGGAGCATTGAACTTTGGAGATCAAATATATGTATAGGCGCGTTTTATTGCTAACCTTAGGTTAGCTTAGTAATCGGAATCGTATTAAAACGCTATCCTTAGTTTTAAACTGACTTTCGTTTTATATTTAAAAGTTGGATCCCCTTGAGCCAAATTTCAATACTTTTCAGAGAAAAAAAAGAAAAAAAAAATCAAATTAAACGTCAAAACCTGTCAGAGAAAGAAACAAAATATTGCTTTGAAATAAAAATAATAAAATGTGTCAAATAGCAGCAACATGTATCCTTAGTAAATTACTGAGCACGATTACTAACTTGTTTCTCCTCAGTTTTCGTTTGTTGTTGTTTACTATGTTAAATTTTACTAACCTAAGGATAAAATGAACAACAAAACGCGCCTTATACTTAAAATTACATACAATTTTGAAAAAAAAAAGTTTGAAATTAAAAAAAATCTAAAATTTTGAGTTCGAAAGTTATTGACAAAATCAATTTAAATTTAATTGAGCATAAAAGGAAAAATATATAGCTTTCCAAAAAGGTATAACATGGCATTTTAGGGTTTACCGTTATTTTTTAATATTTTTTTGTTTTAAGTATTTTTTTTTATAAAATTGGGCCTCCCGCCTAAACTTGTGGAGATGTACATCTCCTCCGATACGATTTTTTTCTTGTCTTAACCCATACTACTCATTAAAGCTTTTTGGTGCATGTATACATCTATCTATATATTCTATATATATAAAAGAAAGTCTGTTTTTTTGTGTTCGTTCACTAACAAGCCAAACCGGTTGGCCAATTTTCCTATTTTTTTTTTTTTAATTAAAGAGGAATAAGAGTAGAAGGTTTAGGGGGCTAAAAAAAATTATAAAAAAGTATGTAAAATATGTTAAACAAAGAAATTAAATTTTGGTTGCTTATTTTAACAATATTTAGCAATTTGCTCACATACAAATCAGTAGAGATCGTGGTGTCCTGGTAAGATCTCCGCTCTAGACGTGAGGGGTCTTAAGTTCGATTCCTGTAGCTGGCAACTTTTTTGTTTATAAAAATGCATGGCCTGAACCATAGTTTTGGTAAGGAAACGACAAATAATGAATTATATTTGTTTATACTTTGTTATATTTTTTATCCAATTATAGCAACAAAATAGTTATTTCAATCACTGTTTTTATTTAGTTGGAGTCGATATCTCTACCCATTCTTGAGATATCGCCGAAGAAAAACATTTCTCGAACGTACGAACGTAGGAAAACGTACGTACACTCACACACACAGATATCTCTAAAAATGACAGATATATATGTAGGTATTGTAAGACCTTAAACCGTCCAGATATGTCAAAAATTTCAGTTTGACAAATCGGACCGATAACAATAACCTCCTATGGTCGTATGGGAAGTTAAAAAACTATTTTTGTACTTAGCGACAATGTTTTCAGTGTATATTATTTTACGTTTAATGCTTAGTTCAAACTATTATTTGATATGGAAGGGGTACGAATAACAAAATTAAATTTATAGAATTTGTAGTTCAAATTTCTAACTAAATAATGCTGAAAATTTCATGTTGATATATGGTTCCCCACATTGTGATATTTGAACCTAAACATTGGTTTTTTTCAAAAACCCGAAACTTAAAGCAGTGATATTAAATATAAAGGATGAGTAAAATGATTCAATTTTTGTAGAATTCTTAAGTAAAATATGTAAACTTTATTTCTGAGAAGAAAAAAACTCTTTACATCCACCGACCGAAAAATGGGAGCTAGTCCAATATGAAGAAAAATAGGAAAACTAAATTCAACTTCAGCACCATGTTTGATACAGTTTGGTGTTGATTTTGATTATTTTAATATTTTTTGCAGAAACAACTGTTTATTATCTTTGAAATGACACTTCAATCAAATGGATATCACTTATATTAAAGTTTTTACAAAAAAAATTAAACACCATTAAAATGACGATTTTTAAATTTTTCAGGGGGTGTAGCGGGGGAATGGTACATGTGAAAATTAAAGCATATTGGATTTTATTTTCTGAGACCATAAAGATGGTTTCCACAAGGTTTAAAAAAAATCAAAAATGTGTTGGCTTTTTCGATTAGACGTTTTCATATGGAATGGCCCACATATAAGAAACTATACAGATATCTCATCCCCATTCAAAAAAATGTCCCATATTTTTTTCACTGCTCCTTGGCTATCAACTGACAAAAAGCTCTTTGTCAAACACAAAAAGCTATTTTTGATTACACACATTTGTTTGCCTGTTGCCTGTAGCTGTTAGCAGGGTTCGAACCTCAGTAACAAAATTTCGGAGCAGATTTGCAGCAAAAGTGAAGTAAATCAAAAAATTCCGAAGTAGATTTGAAAATGAAAGAAAAATTCAAGTTTTCAAAAACTGTATTTTTAACAAAAAATTATTTAACGGAAATAAATAGGTATTTTTAACAAAAACATCACATAAATTTATTCAGACTTGAATACCTTAAACTTAATAATAATAGAAATTAGAGTTGAAAACAAAAAAACTATAGTTTTGAAAAACTATATTTTTAACAAAAATATTAATTTTTTTAAACAAAAAATGAATCACAAATGGTTTTAGACTTCAGAAACTAAAAATTATTCATAATACTATAAACACTATACATATTTTTGGTTTTTATTGATTTTATTTTAGAATGTATTTGCCTTGGACAAATTTGTCAATCAATTCAAGCGGTGGTTATCAACGCCAAGTTGTCCCATATGGGACATAGTACTGTGGCTGAAATAAGCGCTTCAGTTATCAAAAAAAAATGCAGTCCATTCTATGTCCGCTTTTTATTAAATTTGAACCCTTCGATTCAGCTTGGTATAATGTAATTTTAATAAATGAAAGGAAATACATTTCTAAGAACATACATATTTGTTTTTATTCATAAAAAAAAAAACAATTAACAGAATAAACCTTTAAAGAAAAAATCACAGAAAGCTAAAAAGGACCTTACCGGTTGATCCCACTGGTGTTTTTGTGTGGTTCTACCAGAATTTGAGAGGACATTGCAAGATTGGCCCAGCTCAGGATTTTCTTCGCCTTCCATGTACATAGCAGGATAAAATTTCCATTTTCTTTTTTGTGGTAGTCCTTTGAAAGCAAATATTTGTATTTATTTATAACTATACTAGCAAACGCTTCGTTTTATGTAACATTTCGTTTTGTGATTAAAAGATGAAGACAAAATTTTTGCAAAGTCGCGGTGGATTCAAATTACGCAATATCATAATAACTGTACCAACTTTGAGTTGCAAGTTATGTGGTGGTAATCCTGGTAACTCCAGAGAGTTCAAAAACTTCCGTTGGATAATTTACTACATCATCGGGATTTGTTATGGAATCAACGGATTTGCATGTCACCTAATCGACAGCAATTTTTGATTGAATGGTGAAATTCAGTGCGTGTACATCATTATTCTTTGCGGCAAGAATTGCTCGTTGACTTAACCAAGCATAATTCTGATAATTCTCACTAATGTTTGGGAAAACATTTTCAATAAAAGCTAATTGAGAGTCTACAAATCGGCAAAAATCGTTGGTAAGAATAATTAATGCAGATGTCGCATCAACTAAGACAGCTAATAAAAATTTGCACAATACACGTGATTGATTTGATGGTTTCCAATTGAAATGTAAGGAAACGAATAACTATTTTTTTTACTTTTTTCACAATTTCACAGTGAACACAATACCGGTATGTCACATGAAATTAACTGAGCAGAGAACAATGAGTAGCTGTCAAACAATGTATCACGCACCGGCGGCGCCATCTACTTAAAATATTGGTTTGTAGTACATGCTATGTATCAGAGATGACGCTGTTGAAATTTTTCCTGAATTTGTTTGCTATAAACCTCACGGAGCCCGAGACCTTTCCAACAAATGCAAAACCGTGGAAATCGGTTTATGCGTTCTGGAGTTATAGCATCAGGAAGGAAAACCCGACTTATTTGTATATAGTAGAAAATAGATAGGTATGTATATACTTACATTTTTTCAGAAAAAAGAAACTTGTAAACTACAGCTACAATGCAAAACAATTGAGAATAATTTTCATTATAAAACACAACAGCTATAAGAAATTACATTAATTCCTGTTTGACAATTTAAAATTCGCACAAAGTTTCCCAAACTTGGGTAAATGCTATCAAGTAATTTTAAGTTTTTAGAGATCGCCTTACACAGAGCAAAGAGAAGTTAATAATCAAATGTAACCGAAACGGCAGCTCTGGAATAAAAGAGAGTAGTAGAATGTTTGTTGCGGATTGCTCAGTTATGCTTAAGACGAGCTCCATAACAGAGCAGTTAATCAATTCCTATAATTTTTATAATTAATCGATTGCATTTTTTGAATTAAATAAATAATAGATCTGTTAAAGTTCAGAAGTGGGATTGGACTCAGCCTTATTCAAGATAAGTGAAATAAATAAATATAAATAACATTTGAGTTGCTTTTGATAACATGTGAGTAAGGTGATCATTTTCATATTTTTAGCGTGAATGTTCAGAGTATATTGTTGTCAACATTGTTCGTAAAATTATCAATGATGATGAAAAGTTTTAATGAGTGTGGTTTTGGTTTACAAAACTGCATTTTATTCAGGAATAATGACGAATTAATTTAAGATTTTGGGTGTTAGTAGCGGCGTGACATTGAACGTTATTTTTGTTTGTAAAACAGTTTGTAGTTTTTCAGTCCATGGAAAAGTAATACTGCCTCTGTTGATCAGCAAAAAAAAAACATGCCAGGAAGTCTCAACATCATGGACCCAATTAGCCACAGGATTCAAATAAAATTTCCCACACCACTGCAGTGAAGTAGAAGTACATCAGCAGCTGATGAAGAGGACACGAAAGCCGTCGGAAACAATTGATCACTTCTGTTTTAAGATGAATCTTATAGGAAAAAGGATTGACCTTCCAGACAAGACCATCATACCACAGATAATCATATACTTATAGGGTAGGGAGGTACCAAAATTCAGACTACTTTTTACTTGGGGAAAATATCTCATTCCCACAGGAACCTACATTAAAAATCATTAAGTTTTATTCGATTTATGTGAAGCGAAGCTAGTTAAAAATAAAAATGTCACTATTTTATTTCTTGTCTTATTGTTAAATTTTGTATTCATGTAAATTAATTTTATATATACTATTTATTATAGAAGCAAGAATAAAAGATATAACTAAACTAACTAAACTAAGTATATATGTAGTTATTTTCGGGTTGAAGTATCTGGTTGGGTTCCAAACCATTGGACAGGTTGCATATAGCTGGGTGGTTATTTAAGATCTTTGGTACGCATTCAGGGAATTTAGTTTTTTGTTTGTTTTTACTTTCACAATGGTAGATGTCTTCTATGAGGTCACAGGCTTTCCCGAAATAAAGTGCGTCGGACTCATGTATAGCAACATATGGGTAAGTAGATATAAATAGGGTTTTGTTTATAGGGAGAAGAATAGATGAAAGAAGGAATAATTTGTTTGGGAAGTAATAGGGATTTCAGTGTTAAACACAATATTTGAATTATTGTAATATTCTCGTAATTGTAAAATTACATAAATTTCTTCATCTGAAGAGAAATTAATAGATTGTTTTTCAAGAAGATATCTTACTTCATTCAGTTCATTTATAAACATACAAGAATAATTCTATTGTTTTTGTTGTTCATTTATGTACATAGTACATATATGGCGAGTAAAATATTTTTTAATATTTTCACCTTCTAAAATATTTTGATTCAAACTTATTTCCTTTACATCTGTCTTCGTTAATATATTTATTGCATTGATAGCATCCATATTTCCTGTAATTGTTTTTATGATAGTACCTAATCCGTCTTTTAAAACACGTTTTAATTTATGCTTGGGTAAAAGTGTTTGAAGTTTGAGTTCTAGCTGGCTTTTTACTTTAATGTTTTGTTTAATGTTTGCTATTTTTACTGTATCAATGTTACTTTGGTCATTTTCTAGAGTGTCCAAAGATTTACGAATTTACTCTATACTTTGTTCGTAATCCTTAAGGTTTAGGATATGAATAAATCGTTTGTAGGTTTCTATTACCTTGGCATGTCCTGTCGGAGTGGTAAAAGTCCGTAATTATTTATGTTATGCATCTCAAGCTTCTGTCCTTGTATTGTTGTTGCTGTCATTAGTAACCTGAAATTTTCTTTTCTTTTTTATTCTGGCTTTGTGAACTTTTTTATTGTCATTAGTAATTATTGTCAATTTGTTGTTAGCTTGGACCTTTTGTTTCTTAAATCGTGGGGTAGTTTTATTTCTTCTACACTCTTTACGATAGATAATTTCTCCTACTTCAAGATTATTTGGATTTTCCCTATTTTTGTTTCTTTTTTCTATATTTTTATCTCTTTTATCTTTTATAATTTTGTAATAGATTCGAAAAGTTCTCTCTGAAACGCATTGAATTTTTATAAGTAGTCGTGTTTGTCACTATATGTCAAGTTTTTATTGAATTCATATGTGCGTCCATAGAAAAGTTCGTACGGTGTGTAGTTTATGGAAGAGTGAATTGCGTTGTTATAAGTAGTAATAGCCTCGCATAGTATATCCTCATGATCTTTGTATTTTTCTTGAATGATTCGATAAATTTCGGTTAAATGCATCCTTTCGACATTAGCATTGCTCGTAGTTTGTTGAAAGGAGGTAATATGGTTATCGATATTAAATTGTTTACAGAAGTTTTGATATTATATGAAAACTCTGATCCTTGATCACATACAATCTTCCGCGGTATACCGTGAAGGCTGATAAAATGTTGGATCTGTTTTACAATACTAATACTATTGCGGGTTGGTAAAGTGTATGCAGCGCCAAATTTGAAAAACTTATCAATAAGAGTGAGGATACTCTTGTTGTTGATGGCATATACATACATCTATGTATACTACTCGTATATCGAGTGGTTTTAAGGTTTCAGTTTTTTCAAAAGCTGTTATAGGGGGTCGTCTTTCATATTTAAGGGTTTGACAGGTAGTCGGGTATTTATCGTCTATCGTTTTTTCCAGTTTTCCTGTGGAGTCTAATTTTTTGGGTAGAACTCAAACTGGGGAACTCCAGGAAGAAAAACTTAGTCTAATTATACCCTGGTTCAGCATGTTTGAGATCTGACTCTGAACTTTTGTTTATGAAGGTATGGGTATCTGTAAGTTCTTGTGTATTGATATCGTTAGTTTTGATTTGATGTTTAATTGCGTTGGGAAATGTTAGACTATCTTCTTCTTTATAAAAGATGACTGAATAATTACGACAAAGCTTTAAAAAAGATGCTTTCTCTTCAGGGTTTAAGTGTTCTGATTGAATTTCTGTAGAGATATCGTTTGAATTTTGTCCATCATAATCTTCGATTTGAATATCCAAATTATTTAATTCTCTAGTTTCGAAATTTATAAGAGGTTGTACTTTAAGTGGGTGTTGTAAGAAAAGAATTTGATCATTGGTGTAAATTTCTGAACCTCGTGCCAATTTTCGGTCGAATAGATACCTTCAATCAGTGTTCTCGCTGTGCGACTTTATTCGCATTTGGACCTTTTTTTTTGCCCCGTGCGACCAGGATACGACTTTTTCAAAAAGTGTCTATTTTGACCCCTTTTCTGAAATCGGGCGAATTTTTGACCCCATCTCTAGAAAACTTCTTTTTCGGTTCATAAAAACTTTCCAACCTTCCTTTAGCAGTCACAGAATTTCAATCTGAAAAACGGAATCAAGTTGAAATGTATTTGGTTCGACTCGATGTATATATAATATGTTTGGTTTTCCCTTCAAAAAGGTTTGTATCTTCTTTCTTTTTTTAACTATCAGAATTAGAAAGAGAAATGACAGAGATAGTTTCTGGATCTAGTATCAGAGTATTAACACGTTATAATTTGTCCTGAAAAAATCATTGAAGAGTATAAGCTTTTGAAATTCAAAATTCAAGAAAAAAGTTTTGAAAATATTCTTCAAGCATCAAATTTGGAGGAGTTTTGGCACAAGGTCGGGACTATTAGAAACCCTCTCGGTGAATATATTTATTCCAATTTATACTCCTTCGTAAAAAAAATTAACAATTTAAAAAACAGACTAACCAACCACGTGTGTGTGACAACATGCAATGCTCTCTGCAGCAAAAATTGTGGGAAAACAAGATCTAGATATTTGGCAGCCTTCAGAGGAGCTTCTAGAAAGTTACCGTACGGAAATAACAAAAAATGAAAAAAGGAATTCAAATTCAAATAGAAATACATAAAAGCCTAAGAATTTGCATTACAAACAATGTGCAAATTCTGTAAATAGAATGTAAATTTATTTATTTTTTGTTTTTAACTTTGACTGTAAATTGACTGAACACCGATTTCTTTGTTTAAGCTTATACTTAATTTTATTTTAATCAATTTAATTTATTCATTCATTAAAAAAAAATATGATATTGAAATATATGTAGATATATGTATGTGTGTAAATATCTAAAAATTAAATTTAATTTAATCAAAACGAATTTATTTTTGTTAAAATTAATTTAAAAGAGTAAGAACCTACAGTACTGTGCAAAAGGGAAAGATGTGTCTATTACGTGAATTGTGATCTGCCAATGACCAGATCATAATTTTCAAGTTTTTATGAAGCTCACAAGTTGTGAGGTTCTTGCCAGAATACGAAAAAAGTCACAAAATCGAATTCACCTCGAGTTATGAGGTTATTGTGACTTGTGAGACATCAGTGAGGTTGCCAGAATAAGGCTGATTAAGTGACAATGGCACTCATTTCCCATGGGGGTCATTCCCCCTAAAACGAATATCGTCAAAACGGTATCGTTTGCACAATAACTAAATAGGTATAGGTACCATCTGCCATTAATTTCCAATACTATTTAATCAAACTGAAGTCAAATTGTTTTGTAGCTATTTAGTTTTGTTAGTGCCTGGTTATACGAATGGAAAAACGAATCATTTTCGTGGATACACACAAGAAGAAAAAGTAAGTGGACACGCAAAAAAAATGGACAGTAAAGGAATGATCGGAAATTTAAACACTGAAAACTTCGGTGAACTAAGTCACATGAAATTTTGTTTAAAACTTGTGTTATTAATTTGTATTCATTGCTTTTTATGTTGCTAGAGTTTTCATTTGAGTAACTATAATGATAATGATAAAAACAGAAAACAAAAGAATTCATAAGAATTTATGAGCAGCAGCAGGATATAAATCATATAAAAGAAGTCAAATTTCAGTGAACCTTCTCCTTCGCCGGCAAAAATAAAGTGAGAATTTCTGCCAAAAAGAGAACGCTTTAAGAAAGAAACATGAGTTTTAACGCAAAACACATATAAAAAAAGAGCGGTATTACACGGCGCCATGTTAAGTCTCGCATGAATGAAGTGCGAAAGAGAAAGAAAGAAAGAAAAAATGAAACGGAAATAAACTTTCTCGACGAATAGTCCGGTATTACACAGCGCATGTTTATCCTTGCATCAATGAAGTGCGAAAGAGAAAGGAAGAAATAAAAAATGAAATAGAAGTAAATTTGTCTCGGCATGCAGGTACAAGCTATTCCTTTCATGTTTTTGACGTTTCTCTTTCTACTTCTCCGTTGTTTTTCGAATTTGCTTTATTTCTTTTCGTTCGTTGTTAAGGAAACATCCATAATGAAGCTTTGACTAATGAAAATAAAATAAAATGGAATGAAGCCTTAACATACGAGTTTATTATTTCATTTATTTAAGTAAATCTAAATTGTTCAAATCATTCCCTGGTCCTATTTTTGGATTTTTATTATTTTTTTTCTAAATTACTAAACTGATCACCGAAACAACGAATGTGAAATAAAAGATATCTGTCAAAATAATGCACAGACTAAAACATGCGGAAAGTCTGTGTGTATTAATGCGCGCATCACCGAATGACTCTTCAAAACAAAATAGCCGATTAATGCGCATTAAATACATGCTCTGTGTAATACCGGACATATTCCTTGCATGTTTTTGACGTTTCTCTTTCTCCTTCTCCGTTTTTTTTTTCGAATTTGCTTTATTTCGTTTCGTTCGTTGTTAAGCAAACATCCATAATGAGGCTCTGGCTAATAAAAATAAAATAAAATGAAAAGAAAAGAAGTCTTAACATACGAGTTAATTATTTAATTTATTTAAGTAAATCTAAATTGTTCAAATCATTCCCTTTTCCTATCTTTGGATTTTTATTTTTTTTTTTTTTTTTCTAAATTACTAAACCGATCACCGAAACAACGAATGTTGAAATAAAAGATATCTGTCAAAAAATGAGTAAATGGCATAAGCAAACATAAGCTTATGTCAAAAACCCAACGAAAATTCACGTATGTTTGTGAAATTACGGCGCATAACCATAATGAAATTTTGCTCACGTATCTACATGTCAAAATAATATTAGCAGCTGTGTAATTTGATTTGATTTTTTGATTCAAGGTTTATTACTTTATTTTTGTTTAAAAAAAATGGAGTTCAATACCAAATTAATTTGTTTTATTTTGATTCTTTTATTAACTATTTAATTTTGTTTTAAGCAAGAACTCGTCACAACAATCACAATACACAATAGAATCAAAAACAGAATGATAAATTCACATGCACATTGTCTCTTTGTGTGCTAACCCCACAGGAGATTTTTCTCTCCAATTAAATGTGAGATATCTGATATATTTGATATCAGAAGATTTTGTCTTTTTTCTATGGGCATAGTTGGATATTTTCTGTCTTGACAAACATGACATGAGAGAAATTATCTCCAGTGGAGTTGGCCTGTGCGTATTTGATCAAAGCTGTCAGATTTTACTTATGCGGCGAGCGACTGGGATCGCTCTTGCTTATGTTTGCTTAAGTGAACGAAACTGAGAAAAATTGAACGAAACGGAGCTGGACTCCATTATGGTCACTCGCATTGAGTTTCTTTGTATTCGCACGTTTACTTATGCACGCATATGCTAGCTTATGCCTATTATAGTTGGGCCTTCAGAAAAGTCTTCGTGTAATAACGAGCGCATGACACTCCAAAACGAAATAACCGAGAACTGCGCATTACATACATGCGCTGTGTAATATCAAACTTTATCACTATCGTCTCGTCGTCAATCGTTTTCGGTATAAGATCGTTCAGTTTATATCAGATACTCTTATACTGTGAATGAAATGTTAAATGTTAAAATGAAATCCATGTGCCTGGTTACACAAGCGCAAAAAAGAATTAATTCACGAAAGAGAACGGATGATTTTTAGAAAGAAGGAAAGGGATGGAAAAAATGCCAAGTTTTGTCTTTTTCCTCATTTTCAGATATGAGTTTTGTGTTAAAAATCATGTTTCTTTTTCAAAACGTTCTCCTTTTGGCAAAAATTCTCATTTTATTTTTGCCGGCGAAGGAGAAGGTTCACTGAAATTTGAATTCTTTTCTATAATTTATATCCTGTTGCTGCCCATAAATTCTAATGAATTCTTTTGTTTTTTGTTTTTATCATAACCGTAACCCAAATGAAAACTCTAGCAACATAAAAAGCAATGAATACAAATTAATAACACAAGTTTTAAAGAAAACTTCATGTGACTTAGTTCACCGAAGTTTTTAGTGTTTTAATTTCCGATCATTACTCTACTGTCCATTTTTCTTGAGTGCCCACTCACTTTTTCTTCCTGTGTGTATCCACGAAAATGATTCTTTTTTCCACTCGTGTAACCAGGCTCCATGAAAGGCAATGCATGTTCGATAACTTGAAAAGTTTCCCAAACTTGTTTTTTTCTATGGGAAATAGTGAAAATTTGCAAGAAATTACTTGTCTCCAAACATGCCAACAAGTTATGTGTGTTGTCTACTGTTACTGTTTCGTTTTTATTTGTTGCAAAATTTTAGCGGAACGTTATAAAGCGTCATAAAAATAAAGTTTTTCGTGGAACAAACCTTTTCTTGAATAAATCCAAACGTCATTTTATGAACATGTCAGCTGTCAATTTTGATTGGTTAATGGCCAATGAGTATGAGTAGTGGATTGGATACCAACCAGGCAACCACGTAAGGGCCAAATTAAACACGACGCGACGTAAGTTATTACAAATTAAACACGACATACAAGTTATCTCAAACAAATTTAAACATAAACATTCCAACAAAGTAGTGTAAGTTTTTAAATAAACCTAAACTAATAAATTTCTAAAGATATTTTTTCTATTATAATAGTTCAATTGCTGATTAGCCATAAACTTCGGAAAGTTGTTTTTTCGTATGTGCTTGATTTCTTGCCATTCACAACTGACGGATTTATCTGACGGATTGTTTTTTTTCGCATATCAAGTTGTATTTGTTTTGTATTTTCCGTAACCTGGTGATCTTCTTCCTTATCATACATTTGTGTATACGATTAGGGTTTTCCAGTTGCTATTAAAATCAATTTCAAACACAAAATGTCATCCAACTTTAAATATACAATGCTTAAAACAGTAAAACCTTATATCAAGTATGTGCCCCAGCTATCAAAGCCAGTATTACGTGTCCTCATCCAGGTATCGGTGCACTACATTGAAAGCCGCAAATGTTCGCCAGAAGTCTTGGATCTCGCCCTTACAAAATTAACTCATTCCGGTTGTGAAATCCCAGAGAATTTTTGCGAATTGTTTGCTGCCATTCTACAGATAATGCAAATTTTTCTAAGGACACCCAAGGGCAGTGTCAAGGACGACGAATTGCGCCAGTGTCTCAGGGAGTTAAAGTATGTCTTTTAAAGCAAATAACAAATAAGCTAAAGAGTTTCTTTCCAGGTTTACAGAAGAGTGCATTGACGACATTAGTAAGGTTTTACACAACCACAGGGATTCGTTGACAAAGAACTTTTACGAGGTTAAATGCCTTAGATCGCCACCGAAAAGATTGCAGTGGCGAATTAATATTTCTCTAGGAGATTGGTAAGCGATAACAAATGCGAAATTTTAGCTGAATGTAATCATTGTTTTAGTGAAAAATTGTGTGTAGAAACTTTTTTGATTATATTTTTAAACCATACCTACATATTTTGTTAAAAAAATTTCACGACGCGACGTAATATAAAACAGTTTCATCTTTTAAATATTTTTTTCGATCAATATCAGTGCTGCCATAATGTTTACAAGTGCATCACCTTTGTTCTTAAGCTTTGTTACTTTTTTTAATTTTTCTCACACTAACATTTTGAATTTTATTAAAACTTCTTGTTTTCCTATTCAAAGATTGGTTCAATTTAACTTGTTCCGCACTTTTTGAATTTACTCACTGTAACTAAATGTTTGCCTAAAATTAAAATATATCTAAGAATTGGTTCCTTGTTTAAAAAACTGTTTCTCAATTATTTCTGTCCTCGTATTCTTCAGACATCCCGACTATCGCTATGTGGTCATTTTGGTTTGAAATAGATTGAAATAGAGGAAATCCCCAATTCTCTTCCGATTACACGTCTCTTCACAAATTTGGTTAGCTTAGATCCCTAATCTTTCAATTGTTATATGAAAAAAAGATGTAGGTATTCGCTTCTTATTTAACCTTTAAAATAAGGTGTCATTATATTATTGTGGTAGCTCATATGTTTGACCAGGATCTCGTAGAATATGTCTTTTTGGGGACATGCCGTATTAAGGCTGACGTTCCCAAATTTGGTACATTAAGTAAACCTTATTAAATCTTTTCATGCCCTTAAAATAGTTACTAAGTTTTCTATTAAATTTTAGTAGCATATTGCACATACATTTAAATGTTTACTTTCACTTTTTTTTTGTTTCAGTGGAATAATGCAACTCTCACAACCAACAATAATAATCCACTTTCAAACTCTAAACGGCGAATATAGAACATTGGAATTCCCGGTTGCAATGTTTCATCGTTTACGCTATAACGTTGCTCTTCTGCTAAAAGAAATTCAATCCCTTGAGAACCGTGCCCTTATGAAGAAATACACCACGTAAATTGAGCAAAATTCAATCAGCTCAATGTAATAATTAACTTGCTACTATATACATAATCTTTGTATTCCTATTTCTGGAACCTTTTCCCACTATTAAATTAAAACAAGTGAGCTGCGTTCAATGTTACTGCAATTGGTCAGAAGTCGCTTTTGTAATCCACGTACGATGTCTTCGACTACAATGAGATATTTAATGTATTATAATTGTTGAATTGTTTAATTCTATGTATTTGAGTAGTAAGGCTGTATTATGTAGTATTAGCTATATTATTGTTCGATGTGCCAGTCAAAAACAAAGTTTGAGATAAAAAACATGTATATACAAGTAATAATTATAATAAACAAAAAAAAGGATTTGCCTATGCAAGTAATGGTTTATTTTTAAATTAATAATTATATTATATATAATTGTAATATTGTTTACATATAGCAAAAAATAAAATAAATCCGAGTGAGAAATTACACAACCAAATATCGTTTCTTTGGAATAATTTAACATTCTTATTTAAAATTGGGTTTATTAGGTAGGTTTTGCTTTTTCAAATCGCCTTAAAATAGATTGTTTGTTTTGAAAGAAAAGAATGCAACGAACAGAAGAATATAAATACATACATATGTATGTAATTTTAAAACCTTTTAGGTACATATACATTTTAAACCCGATCAATTAAATTGAAATCAATTGTAAACCGAGAACTTAAAACGTTTTTAATGTAATTTTTGTGTTTTGATTTTTTTTAATATAAGATTTTCTTTAAAATGGCCTATTGACTACTTAAGATTAGATCACACGATTTATGTATACACAAAAAATTGTGTATAATTTTGTGTATTTCTGTCATAAAAATACACAAAACATCTGGACCACAAAATTTGATGAACACAAATAGCTAGCATACATAAGCAATTTGTTTGTTATTTGTGTATAGCATAACAAATCAAATTTGTGTTTATAAACAAATTGTCTGATTAGCAACAAAAATCAATTTATAAATATTTGTGTACTATTAATGTATTCAAATTATTTGTGTGATTTGAAAATAGCTGTCTACTCGAACGTTTTAAAATACGAGTAGGTATAAATAAAATTAATATTTTTGCCCCCTTATAGACTTTGCTTTGAAAGTTTTTCGCACACGTCGTATATAAGAACTTTATATGTATGGCATTTAGCACAGATAGCAATTAAAAAGAATAGTTGAGTTGATGGATAGGGTTCTAAAAGTGCAAGTGTAATGATGGCAAAACTAGATTTTGCAAAATAGTGGGAATGTTTTGAATTTTTATTGGTGCTTATCCTCAATATCGTTAATTATCGTCTGATCTTAGCTTTACATACATATATGTGCGAACCTGTGTTTATCAGCATATCAGTTAAATTTCACTAGACTCGCTAAACCGATGCTAAAATCAAAAACTTGATTTTGATGAAGGTAGATGACACCAATAATCGGTGTTCACACTAGATAGTGTCAGTGGGCTACTTAAGTAAATTAATAATAATTAATATATGTAAATCGCCAAAAGAAAGAATTCCAATATTCATTATTGTATATCTTTATTAAACATATATTAGTACACAAATGTTTGTTCAATACTGCTGCAAATAATGTTTTTTGCCATCAATATCACGCAATCTCTGTGCAGCTTGCTCTGGGGTTAGATCTCGTTGTGCTTGGCATAACAGTTCAAAACCAACCATGAACTTGCGAATAGTTGCAGAACGCAACAACGGTGGATAGTAGATTGCATGCAGAGTCCAATGAGCATCATCTTTTTCTATCTCATTGCCAGTTGGGGCACCATGCCAACCCATAGAGTAAGGAAATGAACATCCAAACAGGTTGTCATACTTTGTGCCTAATTCCTTTATGGTCAGAGATAAATTGTTGATTTGAATGTTTGTTAAATCATTGATTCGTTTATTTTTATTGCGTGAAATCAACATGGTTTCAAACGGCCAGGATGCCCAGTATGGAACGACAACTAGCCAATCAGGATTCTTGACAACTATTCGTTGATCATGAGCTAGCTCGCGTTCAACGTAATCATCGAGTAAAGCACGTTTATAGTGGTCGTAATAGATTTTAAGATTCTTATCCTTGGTTTGTGGCTCTGAGGGAAAGAAGGAACATGCCCAGATCTGGCAATGGGGATGTGGGTTTGAGCAACCCATCGCCGAACCTTTGTTCTCAAATATCTGGACCCAAGTGTACTTTTTTTGAAGATCATTATATTGGTTTATCCACCTTAAGGAGTCATTATGATAAAAATGCAATCTATAAATCAGTTAAAAAAAATACTTACTCTTCGATAACTGCAGCGATTTCCGTGGAACTCATCAACGGCAGGGTCGTGTTGGACTTTGGATGAAAACACATTACCCTACAAGTACCACGTGCTGGTGCCACCTGAAACAAAGGATCACTGCTGACTGGTGGGTCTGGAACACCTTCAAGCAGTGCAGGAAAATCGTTTGTGAATACAAACGTAGATTTATAATCCGGGTTTTTCTATTGAATGGAATTAGAGGTTTCAAAACTGAAATTGTTAAAGAAATATAAAGAACTTACGACTCCATTAGGACGACATACACCTGGACAAAGGGGATTTGTCGGGTCGAATTCAGGAAGTTCGTTTTTTTGAGGAGATTCTTGTTGGCCTGACCATGGGCGCTTCATGCGATGTGGACAGACCAACACCCATTGTCCAGTCAGGGGATTTAAACGCCTGTGCTGATGCTCTAAAGCATATAAAATTACTATAGTATAAGTGTGTCAACTTACTTACGCAACTACCTGTTGCAATAAATTCTTGTTTGGACATCTTCCTATACTTTCGCTATGGGATTGGTTTTAAATTAGATGATGAATGAACAAATTTAACAGAAATATTCTTGTTTTAAACAAATCAATATATTATTCAATAACACTTGAATGCACAATTGAACCGATTATTTCAAAAAATAAAAATTAACTAACTTGTTTACGCTTTTGAGGAAGAAAAATTGATAATGATAAGGGAATTCACTATCGGCAGTCGTGATCGTTATCCATCCCACTCCAGTTTTCTGTTTATCACTTAAGACCTAGAGGTGGAAGCCAATATCGATAAAAATCGATAATTTAAACTGCGTTAACTTTTAGAGTTCAAATGTTTTGGTACATTATGTATCTCCAAGTACAAATGAAAAAAAAAATGTCTTCTATTGCGTGACTAAACTTTACTTTTTTGTATGGTAATTGGTACGACAGACAGTTTGACAGTTCAGTTGTAGATCCGAGAGCATGTTTCTTTTATAAATCGGAGAGCGTAGTCCTGCTCAAGCTCTGTCCTGCTCCAAATCGAGAAAAAAAAAATAAAAACGCCTCGTATTCGTATGTATAAATTTAGGTAGGAAATAAATAAATATCCTATTTATTGATCCTTGTGAAAACAAATATAATAAAGATAAGGGTGATAAGGGGTTAGTATTCTCAAATATGTTTCGCAATCTCTGTTTCATTGACTCGAATTTAAAAATGTATGTGAATATTCTGCGATATCAACATATTATTTCAATATTTTGACTGGTTTGACAAGCCTATTTATGAATATAAAAAAGGTGAAAAAAAAAATAATTTTTATCGATATTCATCCTCAAGCTGATAAGAAATTTTAAAAAGTTATACAAGTTTGGAACAATTATAAAGCACATATATTTACTAATAACAGTAAAAAACAAGAATTTCATTGTGAAAAATAGGAAAAAGCATTTTCGTTCGCAAGTTAATTCTATTATTTTTTTGTGAAAGCAAGTGATGTGAAGTGCTTATATTTTAAATGATTTAAATCAAATATTTGCGAGTTATTTTAAGCTAAGAGCGGCTCAAGGTCTGAACGCCCTTGCACATTTTATGTGAAAGTTTGCGTACATGTGCGAGCATGTGCGATCATCCTATTCATTTTCGGCGACAAACAGATAGACACAGCAACAGCGACAGCAAAAGTCATGGCCATGTGAAAAAGATTACAAGGTAAACAGCGATGTTGACTGCAAACAAATCTGAAGATTATATAATTACATAACAAAAAAATAATTCAAATATTATAAAAATAATTTTGCCGTAAAATTATATGGAAAAACTGTATGTAGTTATGATGGCATTCTTATCGCTATTATTTTGTTTGGCATCGATGTTTTTATATGATTTACGTCTTTTATCGTACAAAAAATGTTTTATTTTAACAAACTCAATTAGACTCTCTTCCATTGTTTACCCGAAAATAAATTCATGAAATAAAAAAAATCGACTGTCATATTTTCATTTTCATTTGTTGGTAAACCTGAAAAATGTTGCCTTTATGTTGGCAGCATTTGCACAGCAACATCAAATTTAGAGTAAGGTCTAACGTAAATGTCGATTTTGCTGTCTTAATCACCCTTATTAGGGTAGTCGTAAATCGACAGAAAAAAAACGACAGTGTGAAGTCGGTATTACGATATTCGATAGTCGACAAATATAATAGTTGAGAAAATTGTTGACGACTAGGTGAAGAATTTTAAAAAAGTAAGTTTTTTTTTTCAATTTATTTTGTGTTTTATAATCACACATTAATTTTAAAGGATAAAAATAACAAATTCACACCAAATTCGAAGGCTAGTAGAGCTGATGGAGCAACACCAGCATCTAGCTAAAAATTTAAAGAATACAGAAGCAAACTCTGGGATGAATTGGGAAGGAGTTACAACATCTCTATTCTTACCTCCATAACATTTATGCTATAAAATCCTTTCCTATTGTAGTATCTATATTGAAGTTCTTTATTTGGTGCGATTATTTTAATGTGAGTCGTCCCATCGAAGCACCCGATAACTCCTAGAATTCCTGCTTGTTGAAGGAAGTGTATTTTTGCTTCGTTTTTTTCTTCATCCGAAAGATCCATCCTTATAAGAACATTACTCATAGTTAGTGAGCCATTCCTAAATTAAAATCGGTCTTTTTTTATTTTATATTGGATAAGAGCATTATTATTGCACATCCTGTCATATACATATGTATATTTCAACGTCAGTTTTCTTGACTGCCAGTACTGTTTAACCGTTTTTTTTTTAAATAAGCAGTTCCGTATGTTAAGTCGCCTGGCAGGCGCCAATGTCAACAGTTTTTTTTTAATAAACAGTACCTTGCCTGGCCCGCTTCGCGGGTTCTCAGGATTTTAACTCCCTTTTTTGGGGTCCATACCCTGTCACGCAACTTCGTTGCTCCGCTTATGGTATGTAAAGTCGCCTGGCAGGCGCCAATGTCAACAGTTTTTTTAGTTTTTAACAAAATATTAAGAGAAACAACAACTTCTCGCAATGTTGTTGTTGTTTTCAACCTCGAAGTAGAATTTGACATCTAGCTAAAAAGTACAAATATCATAGCTTCGTACCAAAAACAAACTCGAGAAATTGGGATCAATAACTTTCCCAAAAGTAAACAACAATTTCCCATTTGAAATCTGAAAATTCTTTGAAAATAACAAAAACATCCCTAAAATATCCATAGTCTGTCAACACTGAAAAAGAAAACACATGCACACAGCTGTTAAAAAAAATAGAAATGGTGGTTGTTCTCGATGAGTTTTGTGTGAAAATGAGAAACTTTAATAATAAATTAAAATAGTTTAAACTTATTTCCTCACCCTAAAATTGTGAAATCAAGTGATATTAAGTGATTATCTATAAAATAAAAATATTTTGGTGAACAAATTTGGTGGTCTAGTCTAAAATAGAGCCAAATTTTTTACTGATCTTTAAAAATTGTTTTCGTTTTTAGATAAATATTTTTTTTTTATAACAAAATACCCGCACGGACCTGTGTTATGTATACAAATTTCTACAGGAACAAGTGTGTACTCTCTTTAAATAAAACGTAGACTTTAAAACAAAATATTAGAATTAAAAGGACGAATCAAATTTGTAAGTTAAGAATATTTTTATAGTTTAAATAAAATAATTTATTTCCTACCACAAGATTGTTGTTTTTTATTTGTACTTTATCATTTGGTTTATGTGATATGATTACTCGGCGGTGGTAACCTAGCAAAACTCGGCGTTTTAATTGCATCTGTTTTGTCAGATCCCACTGGACGTAAACACCTGTGCCTTTCAATTTTTAACAATTAGTTAAAATTTTGTTTGCTTTTTCATTTGAGCCGTTGTTAATTTTCAATTTAATAACATTGTTATTTTCGCTCAATTCAATTGCTTCTGGAATATCGTGTGTAACCGAACTGCCAAGGAGTTGAGCCACGCTACGCACTCTTTAAAGTTTCATCCTTTGGAATAGATACTATAATTTTTTTGCCTTTAAGTTCTCTACTCTGAAATTCAATTTCATCCTCTAAAACATAGCAACGTTCTGTAAACCGCTGGACTTTAATGGAGAGTTCTTTGTTTTGTTTACGTAAAGAACTAATTTCGTCATTTAGAACAGTCACATCATCCTTTGTGGCTAACTTAACGGTAGCCTTCGTCAGCTCTGCATAGATCGATTCGTCAATAATAGCTTTAATTTTCTGAAAGTCAGCTGACGAAAGTGACATGATAGAAATTAAAAATTTTGGTTGCTCTGATGATATCTCGTTCTGAAACAGAAAGCTCTTTGGGGGTTCTTCCTTTTTTTCTCCGTCATGTGACTTGGTTACGGACGAGGTTGTTTTTTGCCAGTATAATTTAAATGCGTTACCGGCTATATTTTTGTTGGTTTTGAATTGTTAACAATTTAATGTTAATAATAGTCAGTTAAACTGATTTAAAAAAAGATCAAGAGTATATGAAAACACTTTTGTTCACTTGCAAACCATGATTGCCAACTCCATCGTCACCATCGAATCAAAATTGTTTTAAACTGAAGAATATGATATAAAATCAATGGATATTGAACATTTTTGAATGTTCTTTTAGTCTCTTTGAACAATTTGGAATGAATTGCACATTTAAAATTTGGTGTCTAGAATAAAGTGGCTACCAATTATCTTCTTAATGGAATTAAAAAAAAAGTTAAAAAAATTGAAAAGAGCAACCTCAAATCTGTTTTTTTTTTTTTCTCATTTCCTATATAAAAAGAAGACGAATTTTGTTTGTACTGAGTAAGAGAAAATCCATGCTTAACAATTTATGAGATCGATCTCATCCCATGAAGCATTGACTCATCTTTTTGCATATGAACCCCAGAACTATCTCACATCGAGCTTAACTGGGCGATTCTTAAACTTAAGATTTGACTGTGAAACCGAACGAGTTAAACTAAAAAACACGAACGCCGTTTAAGGTTCTGGGGTAACAGTATTATTTAATAGAATCCTCTAAACAGATGAATAGTTATGCAGTGTATAAGGATTTATGTAGGCTCTATTCAACGTTGCATAAATTCGTATTTATAAAACATTTTTACATTATAGTTATGCAGTTCTTATGCCCACATAAATGAGTCAAAAGACCTTAGTTCGTCTTGGACATAACAAATCGCTCCTAACAAAGGTATTATCCACTAACAAAAAATTAGCGTAGGCGTATACAGTGAGGTAAAATAGAATTTGCAAGCAAAAAGTTGGGTTAAAATCGGAAAAGTAAATATATTTCTTAGGATTTAGGGGGTTTCCTAATATTTTAACCCTGTTCTATTGAGATGTCTACCTAACTGTAAAAAAAATCAAACCCCAACTCCGGGAGTCGTTTTGATGCATGCGACATCTTCGAATTCTTCTTTGTTATTCTATCCTGTTTCTCGTTGAAACCGAATCATGAATCTATTTTGATAGTTCTCCTTTAACTTTTATTTCGTTGTTGACGTGTAGGTATGCTTATGAGACTTTTGAAATTATAACAAATTGAAATGATTTCTGTTTTCTTTGAAATCAATAGGAAAAAAATTTGATGAAGGATATGAATTTTGGAATACAAATTAGTATAAGGATTTATAATATTCAATGCATCGAAGTTTCCTTCTCAAGGAACGAAACCATACGAAATAGAACAGCAAGAAAGTGGATAAGAGCAAAGAGAAACGTCAAATGTATCTGCATTTGATTTCTGCTAAAAATGGATGCAAAATACGAAATACATTTTTGTTAGATAGACAGAAAAGAGAAAAATGTAGAAGAACTTAATTTCTGCATTATAGAAAATTCGAGAAATGCCGAAGACAAGATTATATCTTTATTATATCACATTCGTCTGCATTTTGTAAATCTGTGACGCTTTTCCATTTTTCTATAGGCGGGCGGATGATATCAAAATTATATCAAAACACAAGGAAAAAAATCCGCCATTTTTGTTCTATTTCTGGAGGTAAGGATGAGATTAAAGAGAAACTTCTATAATTACTTGCAATTTAAATGAAATTATTGAATTGCAAAAATACATTTCAAAATTTTTGACGATTTTTAACTGGGTAGAGGTCTTGACACCCGGGTACCAAATACCCTACGGGTACTTGGGTAATAAACGATATTCTAATTATCGCGGGTATTCCCCGGTCAAAATCCAGAGCTATGCTGAGTATACCACTTTTTTGATAGCACAAAGGAGAGGTATTGTGGAGGCAAGGGCGGCAAAAACCTTACAGCTTATACCTTGAAATTTTGTAAGTCCGCCAATGTGACTGCAAAAATATCTCAAATTCCCTCAAAAAAACAAAATTTATAATATATGGCCGGGATAAATTATGTTTTTTAAACAAATGAATGGGATTCATTTGCTGTTAAGCTAGGTATGTATACACAGTTCAAATGCTTTTCAAGCACATGTAAGTGTATTAGTAATTTCTGATTGAAGTTTCATATTTTGAGATATTAAGTTAAAAATTTGATCCGAAAAATTCTCAATTTTCCTTGGTTTTGTATCGAAATTTCTCCAATCATTAGTCAAAAACATTGTTGTGGTCTTGTGGATAGTTTGTCTAATGCACAGCTGTGGCTGTCAATTCAACTTATAATTCAATATATGAAAGTAGCTAGACAATCAATCTGTATTTTATTTCTGCCAAATGGACAAGAAACCGAGGAAGTCTTTTGTATTAATCCTTTTATATGTATTTGTTAAAATATAAAAGCATTATTACCAGGATGGTAAAAGTAAAATTTTTCTAAACATTTTCATTTCAGAGTATACATATTAGCAATGAGAGTGTTCGAGGCTTTTCAAATGATGTAAGTGATGATGGTTTGTGAAGCGGACAATCTTTCAAAAACTAAGTGTGTTTAACCAGATGCACTGGAATACTCCGAGCAGAAAAGTGCGGCTTTTTAGTGTTCAATGAAAACTTTCGGTACTGAATTAGCGATCAATTAGCTTAACTAATGTACACTAGTTCCAAATATTCTGCACTACCTTTTGAGATAGTGCAGGTTAGTGCGAGTTAGTAAAAACTGTCAGCAGATGTCATTCTTAAAACAAAATAGGGCCCACTTAGTTTTTTGGCTTTAATAAAATAAAAAAAATTTGATAAGGTTTTTAAATTGCTATTATACTCTTGATAAGTAGTATGAAATTCAATACACATTATTAATACGGATTTTATTTAAATTCAAATTACACAAACTAAATTTTTTGGACATTTTGGATGAACACTTAAATGGTCTGCACTTCAGAACCGGCCTACGGGTTCTACTGGTCGACTGCGACGCCAAAGCCACAGCTGAGTGGTTCAAAGAAAGAACCCCGAAACTCAGCGCGTAAAAGGGCATCGAAATAACCACATGCATGAGAGACGAAATCCCCAAAATGCAAACTGTTACGATGTTCCTTCCAAGGAGCACGGGTCAGGACGACAGGAAAACCCTTTCGCTTATCCATGCTCAAAACGAGGAGTTGAGGATACTGAGCAGCAAAAGTGAAGGCAAAGGGCAATTGCTGGTGCTCAGTATAGACGTCCAATCAGCCGAATTAACAGTTGAAGCTAACCATCAGCTTCAATATAAATTCGGCAAGATCACTATAACCGGGCTCAGGAAAACAAAAACACCAAACTTACCTAAACCCAACAAAACCACCTGGGACAAAGTCAGGACAAGAAGAAGTACAGAAACAGGTGAGCCAATGCAACTAAAGGAAATTCCCTCTTCTAATGGGGTGTGATACAAACGCAATTAAATCATTACCTTTTCGAAGCGTGTGTCCAATCCACTGCCACTTGTGCCTTCGTATAATGGTGTCTATGGGTACCTGACGTGTTCGTCTATGTAGATCCTCGTTGGAGATACGATTAGGCCAGAAAACCCTTAAGATGTTTCGAAGACACCTATTGACGAAGGTTTGCAGTTTCCTGGTTATTGTAGTTGTTATTTTCCAGGTGCTTCATCCATATAGCAGAACTGATTTGACGTTGGAGTTAAACAGTCGTAGCTTTGTATTCAAGCTGAGAGATTTGTTCCTCCAAACATTGGACAACATCCCGAACGCAGCCTTTGCTTTTCCGATACGACTGACGATGTCTAGTTCGGTACCTCCTTCAGGAGAGATGATGCTTCCAAGGTATTGGAAGCTCTCTACTTTCTCTACTGTTTGTTGGCCAATGTTCATCGGAGCGGATGACTGCGAGCTCCCGAGGCTGAATATCTTTGTTTTTCCCGTGTTGATTTTCAGCCCCACGATTGCTGCTTCTCTCTCCAACCTTGTTGCCATTTGACGGAGATCCATGATCTTATGGGAAAGCAAGCAAACATCGTCAGCGTAGTCAAGATGTTTAAGGTAAGTTGTCAGAGTCCATCTTATTCCTCCGCTTCCTGTCAAAGCCATCCGCAGTACATCACTTATCACCAATAAAAACAGGATTGGTGACAGTATGCAGCCTTGCCTGACCCCGCTTTGGACTTCAAATACTTCAGACAACCTACCTCCGTGTAAGACGTGACATTTGGACCCATCGTAAGTCCCTTTGGTAATAGCAATGAGTTTCTCTGGTATACCCCTCCTCCACAAAGCTTCTCGAAATCAATGAAGAGCAGGTGGAGTGGTGATCGATATTCGACGCACTGTTCGATGATGGTCCAAAAGGAAAGATTATTGTCAAAAAATTATTGTTCATAGCTAATGAATTTGAGTTACATATTGAGTGATAATAAAAGGTAACTGTGATGCGAAGTTGTTATTGCATAAAGAGATTAACATAAGAAAAAAAAATATAACTGCATGAATATGATTTTAAAACCAAGAGCAATAAAAAATAATAGGGTATAATTTTTATGTTTGGCAAGATAACAAAATAGTTTCGATTATAAAAAAGTAGTAAATAATTTTAAATTAATTCAAAATTTATGAAGAAGAATCCTAAACATCCCGGCCCCCCTGGAACGAGTTTCAGGATATTGGTAATCGTGCCAGCTTAGTGATTGGACGAACGAAGGTTCCGCCAGAAGTCTTTACAGTTGCTACTCTTACTCGGCCATCCGAACCTTCAGTTGTAGCTTCAATCTTTCCAAGAAGCCACCTTGTTAGTGTAATGTTTGGCTCCTTAATAATAACCAGGTCCCCTGGGATTAGGTTCATAGTTGGTTTTTTCCACTTAGGTCGTTCTTGGAGTGGGGTAATATACGCCACATGCCACCTTTTCCAAAATCCTTGTACCATATTTTGTAGATGGTTCCAATGCGACAAACGGTTTAGAGGTGTAGATAGTGTTGTAGGCTCTGGGACAGAGGTAAGCGGTTCCCCTATAAGAAAATGAGCTGGTGTTAATGGATTTAGGTCGTTATCTGATAAAACACAAAGAGGACGAGAATTTAAAATAGCCTCGATTTGAGTTAGCACCGTATACATTTCTTCAAATGTAAGGGTGGTTGCCCCAATATCTCGTCGTAGGTGAAATTTTACGGACTTTACTCCAGCCTCCCACAACCCACCAAAATGTGGAGAAGATGGTGGAATAAAGTGCCATGTAATGTTATCCTTCGCAAGTGATGCAGCTACAGCCTTGTTATAAGCTTCTGAGATGACCAGCTTGTGCATCTCGTTAAGGCATCGACGGGCACCTTGGAAATTGGTTCCGTTGTCCGAATAAAAATTCGAACAAAGTCCACGTCGAGAAACGAATCGACGAAAGGCCGCCAGAAATGCGTCATGAGGTGAGGTCACTCACTAGCTCCAGATGTATAGCTTTTGATGTTTTTGGGTTGCGTCCTCTGGAAAGCCGTATGCAAAATGGTCCAGCATAATCACAACCAGTTTGAGAAAATGGGCGGCTTCGTGATATACGTTGTGATGGTAAATCGCCCATTAGCTGAGAAGTAGTAGTTTTTCGCAGCTTAAAACACACAGTGCACTTAAAAACGATATGTCTGATAAGGTTTCGAGATCCTAGAATCCAAAATTGCTGCCTTGCGATTGCGAAAGTTGCGGATACTCCAGAATGTAGGTTATTCTTGTGAATGTCCTCTATAATAAGATGAGAAAATTTATTATTTGGAAGAATATAAGGATGTTTAATATTATAAGATATATTAGCATTTTTAATTCTCCCTCCAACTCTAAGAAGACCTTTATCGTCGAGAAATAGAGCAAATTTAAGGAGTTTGGATTTCAAGGGCAATTGATTTTTAGTTTTTAGGACGCGAATATCGTCACTGAATGATGTTAATTGGACGGATTTAATGAGGGTTGTTTTAGCGATAAATAATTCTTTTGCTGTTGAATATGACGTACGACGATTGTGTAATTCACTTAGGTAGTTGAAAATAAACCGGATTACGTAAGCGAGTATTCGTTGCATTTGAAACCACGACGAAGTTTTGCCTATTATGTGATTGATAACATCAAAGTTGTTATTTTCTGTTAGGAGTACTTGACGAGGAGATTGTCTTGTCTCCAGTAGAAGTTCGCTGTCGTCCGATTTAGGATTGCTTAATTTAGATTTGGCCATTCACTTTCGTCTAGCGATAACCACGATGGGCCAGTCCACCAGAGATGATGTTGTGAGAGTTCAGATGGAAGCACACCACGCGATGCACAATCTGTGGGGTTTGACTCTGACGAAATGTGACGCCAACAACTTCTTGGAATGATGTTCAGTATATCCGCAGTTCTATTAGCAACGAAAGTAGTCCAGCGACGAGGTGGTGATGAGAGCCAATGTAAAACAATCTCTGAATCACACCAAGCTACAATTTTTGTGATTTTATATGAAAGCGATGATTTCACAAGGTTGAACAAACGCGTCAAAAGCAAAGCCCCACACAACTCCAGACGCGGAATAGAGACCGATTTCAATGGAGCAACTTTGGTTTTGGCTGCGACAATCGTAATGTTGTATTTTCCTTCAGCGATCTTACAGCGAGTGTATACAACAGCACCATAAGCAAGAGTGGATGCATCGCTGATCCAACAGTACAACCGATGGTGCCAATAATCCTAACGGATCGAATATGCGCGATACTTCCGACAACAATGAGCGACGAGTTAATGAACTAGTCGGAAGAGAATTTGACATGCGAAATGAATATTCGTCGTTGGATGGATTCCAGTGCATTCCTAGCACCTTAACATATAGCTTTGTGCGTTCTGTGTCATAGAAAGAGTATTCACATTCCTCCTTTGGAAGAGAAGCGAGAAGTGGCCAACAGTTAGAACTCCATTTTCGGAGCTCAAGTTTGGCCATGGAAAGAAGGGATACTAGTTCTGCTTGCAATTCAACGAGTTCCTTTATTGATTTTGCTCCCGTCATTACGTCATCTAAGTAGACGTCTTCCAATAGAACACGCGCTGCATTAGGGTATTCTTATTTATAATCCTCAGAAAGTTGTTTTAACACGCGGACTGACAAAAATGGTGCGGAAGCTGTACCGTACGTGACAGTACGTAAACGAAAATGTTCGATTTCCTTAGAAGGAGAGTCTCGCCATACTATACGTTGGTAATCACAATCGCAGTCATCTACCCAAATTTGACGGAACATTTTGACCACGTCGGCAGTAAAAACGAACGGATGTTGTCGAAACCTTAAACAAACGCCTATTAAGTCCCTCTGAATTGGAGGACCTATTAATAATGTAGTATTCAACGACTTTCCCGAAGAGTCCTTTGCAGATCCATCAAAAACGACACACAGTTTTGTAGACGAACTGTCCGGTTACTTCCCCTCGTGATGGGGAAGGTAAAAACACTTATCATTGGGACTTTTGATTTCATCACGAGGAATTCGAATCATGTGACCTAAGTCGATATATTCTCTCATAAAACCGGAGTATAATTCTCGCAGTTTCGAATTTTGAGAAAACCGACGTTCCATTGCGAATAAACGAGAAACGGCGAGAGACAAAGTGTTTTGGAAAGATGGATTTGGATTTTTAAAAGGAAGATGAACAACATACTTCCTATCAGGAGACCGATAAAAGGTTCGTCTAAAATGTTGTTCGGCCTGGTCGCAAACATCAGAATTTTGTATTGGAACAACTTCCTCGAGTTCCCAAAAACGTTGTAGCAAAGCATCTGTATCAAGTAACGAGTGAAACGAAGTGAAATGGTTCGATTCATTTGGTTCAAAAAACTGTCCAGTTATAATCCACCCAAACGTAGTGCTTTGTGCGATTGGGCATCCACTAGGACCCCGAATTTGTCCGTTTTGAAGAATATTTCAAAGTTGTTCACCACCGAGAAGAACATCGCTTGGGGCAGCGACATTGAAACTTGGATCCGCGAGTTCAAGATTTTGAATATGAGACCAGGAAGAAATGTCAATAGTTTTACTTGGCAAATTAGAAGTCAGTTTACTAAGTATGAATGCATCAACAAGTAAATGAGAAGAATTGACAGGAGAACGGAGATTTAACGAAATGGGGCCTTTTGTATATCCAACTTCCAACCAAGTCTTTGAGCGAAAGGGAGTAGGTGGGTAAGTAAAAGTAGCTTTGCAGGTAGGTGTTGCTACTTGACATTTAAGTTATGAGAAATCTAAACGAATATTTATTAATATTTTATTTGGTTGGAGCAAAAATCTTCATAGGTAGATTTTTACTTAATTTAATGAAAAAATAGCAACAGCACAACCGAAATTATAATTTTCACGTACCTATATTTTTCACGTGTGCAGTAAAGTTGTAGGGTTCAAGTGAACTAATAAAGTTCACATTGTTTTCACGTGCAATGAAATAAAATTCCAGTATTGACGTGATTTACATTAAAATGTGTGAGTTCAAAACAAGTTTAATAGCATTTTATTGTATGTGAATTGGAATAAAGTTTTAAAACATACCTATTTTCATGTAAAATAAAATTTCTGTTTTCAAGAATTGTTTACATTTAAATTTGAATTGAATTTTGTTTAAAAATTAAAAATGAACATCTAATATCCCTTCTTTGATTGACAATTATTTATTACAACACTAAAGCTTCAATAAATAACATTCAAATCCGCTGCAAATTTGACTTGCTTGATTTTTTATGTATTACGTATTCAAAATCAAATGTATGTACATATATCTATTTTAATGAAGTTCTCAAAATGATTTCATACATTTATCAAAAATATTATATTCACAAAAAAGTTAAAATACCTAATTGAATTTATTTCATTGTTTGAAAATTTCTCAATGATTTTTCAAATTGGCAACACCATAACAATTCGTACTTCTGTTTACTTTTGTTTGCTTCTTCGTTATTTTTTATAATTTTTCCTCCCTTCCAACTCCTTATAACGCCAAGAATAGAAAAAAGCAATATAAATGTTCACAAAAGTGTCTCTTAACTATCTCACTCGTACCTTCCTTTTATTCGTATATATTCATTTCAGATATTTTTGGTGACGTTTGAAAATTATTCTCTCTTTCTCTCATCTCTTAAATATTCCTGAATTTGCTTAAATATTAGTTCGGAATCGCTTCTACAGAGGGCTCACGTTCTGTTCCCCATCATGATTGTACTATTCCATTTCATATACAATGCTGTCACTTTTCCCCAATTGAACGCTTTGAGAATGCTTTTTTCTGATTCCAGATTGCCAATTGAAAACGACATTAAAATGGAGCTGGGCAGGTCACAACGCAAGACAACAGATGGACAAAAATAGTAACCAAATGGACCCCATCAAACGAATCTAGACCGAGAACACGATGCTAGACAAAAAAGGAACGTCAATTTTTTCGTTTTTTGCCTTCTTTTTATGGCGGGAAACAACCAAACCTGTCGCACTCCCTATTTCTTATGATTGAAAATTAAATACTTCTTTCATTCGCAAATTAGTTTTTTTTATATGAAGTTTTCCTCTTCTCGATCTCTTAAACTGAGAAATTTTCTTTCAACTAGCGCCCCCAGTGGCTTCGGTTCCGTAATAACATTTTCTGTTCCATGAGAATAGTATTTAGTTTTATATACAATGCCTCTACTCCGAAATAAAAACAGAAAAACAAATTCATGTGAACGAATTTTGGTTATCACACCACTCCCAAAATTTGCTGTCGGCTCTTAGTCTAATTATTTTAAGAAGAAATGCTAGCCTTTGAATGTAATACATAATGTTCTATAATAGTTATGATTTATGAGTATAAATAAAGATCTTGGAAAATGCAAAAAAAAAATCGTGTTTATTTAAATTGTCCTCACCGTTTTTCACGGTTTAAATTTATATTTCTCCTTAAAATATTACACACTTACTTCCAACATCGTTATTTTACCTTATAATTATATTTTATAAATGAGTCTTGGCTATATGTGCAGGGTACAAAAACAGCTTAGAACCCTTTTTTTTAAATAAAAGAATTTATTTCACAAAGTATATTAAACATGTCTAATTGATAATAATTATTCAATAAGATATGATTTATTTGATATTTAAAATTTTACTAAAATTAAACTAAAATTAAACTAAGAAATACCAATTACTCATATTTGTATGCCATTATGTATTAATTTTTCAGAAAGATCATTCATGCAGGATACAATAGCACTTACATATATTAAAACTTCCGCTTTTTAAACAAATACAACAAAAATTGTTATTGAGTAAAGAAATAATTTTAAAATATTTCTATGCCCATAATAAAACAAAAAACATTGATATATTTTTTTAATTCAATTGCACTTTTTCATAATTTTATATTAATTTTTCGCAAAAATAATATATAACAAAATTACCCCCAATCATAATAGTAAAAATTTCAAGAATTATTGTATTGCTTTTTTACAAACAAAAATAATAACAAGATAGCTAATAACAAAAAAAAAATATTTAATGTACTAACAGTTAAGTTAACAAGTTTAAGAATACGAATACTAAATTGGCAAATCCGAGAATTTTCTCTGATATCATTATCATTAGCATGTAATTTACATCATTGCTCAATGATCTTACGTAGCTATTGTAATTAAGTAGATAAAATGTGAATGCTAAGTATTTATATTTTACTGATTGAATTTTGTTTTGCTACATTACAAATGACCATTCATTAAATCCATATTGCTTCGTAAGTAAACCGGAGTTGTGAAGGACTTGCCTTTGACCAATTGTTCTAAGTTTTCGCCGGCATAACTGAGAAATGGTGAGATCTCACATTCATTCCCATGAACTATTCCACCTGCAGTCTCTATGTACTTTTTGTGCAACCGATAAAGATCATTCCGAGCGGTCGATGGACAATCTTTGCCTGCAATATCGGCATTCTTAAGTGCACTGAACTCTTCATCTCGTGGAACTTCCATTGACACGAATTTCTGTGCAAATTCAAATACATCAAATATAAATTTTTCGATTTTAATACCATTGGGCTTGTCGGGTATGATACGTTTGCCAGAGTTATCAACAAATGGAATCTTTTTCTTCGCAACGTGCAGTCTAAGTTCTGATTCAAAATGATGGCCTACTTTTTGCAAGAAACCAGTTGTAAAAAAATGATTGCAAATATTTCCGGCACTAAATGTAAGTCGACCATCGGAGTTCCGCATCTCTGCTGTCTTTGCTGTTATCTCACTATATTCAACAACTTGGTACTTACCATCGACCATGCAAACTACTCCCACTGGTTCATTTGGATTGGATTTCTCGACCACTTTTGCTGCACAATCAGCATTCTCATTTACACAAAAACCAATGAACACTGGGTCAGCAACCTTGATCAGAATATTATCCACACTATGAGCATGTAGATATAAGATTCCTCTAGTATTCATGTCTTTTAGAATCCCACGATTCTTCATTGCTCGGTAAATTCCTCCGTTGCCATCAGGAGCACGTGCAACTCGGTGCTTTTGATCTAATATGATTTTTCCATCATATTCGAAACATGGCAGAGATCCTTGCTCGAAGAGAATGACATTTTCTTTTTTCAATCCAAAGTAATTGTTGGCCACAAAATAATCAAGAGTAGCGCGGATAGTGTGTTCTGATGTCATAATGTACCATGTAATTCTTCCCCGTTGTCCAGTATAATCAAATGCTAACTGTTCTAATTTTATAATACGTTCAGCTTGTATGCGGAAAAGGGTTTTATGCGACTGAAGTTCAACATCGTACATGCCTTTGGGATGAGCAAAACCAAGCCGCGTTCCTACGGAATGCATAAGTAAACGAAGTTTATTTTACTGTGTGCAAAAATAAATAATTTTGAGCTTAAATTTATTTTCTTAAAAATTTGATAGAGATAGTAACACAATTTAATATATATTTTTAAAATGAACAATAAAGTAAAAATGATATGAAAAACTATGTTTAGAAATGTCATTTAATTTTACATTTTTAATGTGTTTTACAGATCAATTAGTTTAGGTAGTATCTCAATGGTAGTTTTTTTTTTTTTTTTTAAATGCAGTTTGGAAGTTCAATGTTTTTATGAACCCCGCCTGTTGAATGATATTCTTCATAGTATCCTCAAAAGTTTTACTCTCTGCATATGTACTTTTTAGTTTACTCTTTTTTTGGAAACGATGGTGTTATCTTATATGTATTTTATTTTATCTAAAAGTAACAAGCCCTGGCAGCTAGCTCTAGCTTTTATTAATTTTGTAATTTACTTATAAGTTAATAAAGATTATAATAATAATAATAAAAGTAACAAGCCTACACATAATAGGTCTGTTCCAAGTGTGTGAAAATCGCCGAAGCGAAAATCATCGAAAAACTGCGAAAAGCTGTTCCAAGTTACACATTTTTCGTAGTTTTTCACAGAAGAGAGAGCTCTTGAGAGAGCAACACATTTCCCCACCCTGCGAATTTCAGCCACAAAAATTTCTGTGCACAGAAATTTGAAGACTGTCCAATTAAAAAAAAAAGCATTTGAGTTTTGCCGTTAAAATAAACGAATTTTTTTTAAATTGATTTTTAAATTATGGAAAACACAATAAAATAATAATAAATTTGAATTTGTGTTTTTATTTTAATAAACGATTGAAGTTAAACAAAAGGTTTACTTTAAACATGTACCTATTCAAGATTGTTTGTTTTCGATTTGATAAGTCGCATTTGAAAATGCGCCTTTTATATAAAAAAAACATCTAGAAGAATTAAATAAACTATTTTTATATTCAGTATTGAATTTGGTATGTATGTATGTATGTACATACATACATTGTATATACATACATATGTATATATTATTAAAACAATATCAAACAAAAAAATCAATTTACAAATAGAAGAACTTTTACTCAGAATTAAAATAAAAAACGAACATATGTATGTATATATAATATATATGCCGCTTAAACCGACATCGTCCAATTATTACAGTTGACGGACGAATCCAAAATTGTTCGGATTTGTCGTCCCTTTGACTTTGAAAAAATAGAAACAATTTTTTTCTGGGGTTTCATATTCAAGATTGACATCGTTCGAAAACGGATTTAGTATGCACACACACGTCCGATATAGTCGCCTGAATATTTCAAACTCGAAATTGGTTGCAGTGTACGCGTACGGTTATAAGTAATAAGTATAGGTTCGTTTATGCATTAACTAAATTTCTTTTTAAATAGTTTTATAAAAATAAAACTAGAGTAAACAATATTTTTATCAAACATAGACGATTTTTAAGTGAAGTAAAATAAAAAGAGCTAGGAACAAATCTAACAAATAATTAAGTAATGCCATAAAGAGTATGTAATTTTTTACTAAAAACACATGGTCTTTGTCATGTCTTCTTGTGTCATAAATTCTAAATTAATATTGTTTGTTTTTTTTTTTAACTGTATAACGAACGATCTTAGCAATAAAAACTAGTTTTTGTAAACAATATTTGCTAAATTCGCCAGACTATGGGAAAACTTTCTAGGGTTAAATTAGTTTTAACTAATTTTTCTACAAAAATTTTATTTTCAGCACCTTAGTGCAATCGTTACATACATTATGAATTTTCAGAAGTTTTGGATTAACATCTACCTAAATAAAGATTATATAAATTTATAACTCAAACTCTTAGAATTCCCAACATCATAAATTAAACACAAATTCAGTTTTTTTATGATGTAAAACATTTATGATTAAAAATCAATGAATTTAAATAGTTCGCCTATATTACAGGTAGCAAAAGTTATTATAGTTTTTTTTTATAAAGTATACACAATACAATTGTAAAACTAGTAAGATGTGCCTCATGATCAAATAGTATTTCTCTTTAGCTAGTTTATACAATATTTAAACTATAGTAGTACAGAGTTCAAAAAAGAATAGAGCAGGAATTTAAGAAATTATGAAAACCACAATTTTATACTGTTATAAACTGCAAAAGAACGAAAGTAAGTCACATAACAGAAATAGAAACAAATAAATAATTTAAAATAGTTCATAAATTTAAGATAGTTCTTTTCCTTGTTTTTTTTTACTGCGTCTTGTGGTTAATTAAAATTTAAGAGTATAAAGTTTAAGAGTAGAAGTTTAGGAGTAGAATATCTACGTATAAAAGTAGTCAAAGTCAAAGTTCGTAAGTTATTGTTGTTTTTTTTTTTTGTATCACAGTTGATACTTTGGGCATGAAATCGTTTTTTTTTTTTTAACGCGGAGGAGGGATTTTGTTTTTTATTTTTCCTGTTCCAATTTTAGTAACTTTAAACAAAAATTGAAATTATAGCTTAATTTTTATTTAGCCTGAGTCTCAGAAGGATAAATTAAAACAAGCAATTTTGCCAATAAATAGCAGAACGTAAGCCGTAAGCTTACATTTGTGAATGCAATCAAAATATTTTACAAACTAAATAATTTTTAAAAATTTTTCATACTATTAATTTCATCGAATAGGGTTTTATCTTCCATAAACAAACAATAAACTTTAAAAGATAAATAAATTGAATCTTTTTGTGTTAGTTATATTAAATTATTATGATTTACCTTTTCTCTTTTTGGAGCACTATGGTTAACCTAGACAAAATAAGCTTTTATATACGGTGCAATATGGGTTCGTGGAATTGAAACAAGTTAATTTAGACGTGGTACTTGTGTGATAAGCATGCGAATGAATTGAAAAAACGACAGCAATATTTTCCTTAGAAGAGTTGCTTCTATACCATACACAAGATCAATGTAAGACAGAGAGTATTGGTTTAGCTCTGCGAAGACTATCACGAACAAATAACTTAAAAAAATAGTTAAGCAAACCAATTCATGGGTTTATTGACTAGCAATCGATTTGTTTTCCATTTTATGAACTAACATATGTAGAAAGATGAATAAATTATAATCTCACCTTGTCCACCGGCCAAAAGAATAACGCCAACGTGTCCCTTACTGATCTGTCTATATCCTTCGTTTCGATAATCATTTAGGAGTTCGTCGGAAGAGCGCGTGATCCTAATCAACTTGCACTCAGGAATGGGTTGAATACGGTCATCCAATTTGATTCCATCTTCTCGTAGCGATGCTGTGCAACGGTCAAAGTAATGTTTTAACTCATTCAGTTCTAGCTCTTTGATATCGTCAGCTAGTTCTTGCTGCTCCTTGAGTGATAATTCTGACCAAAATTTCAAAAGGTGCTCTTGACCAACTTTACTTAAACACTCGTGTAATTCTTCATATTTCGCCATAGTTAAGCTTTTTTCTACCTTTATGTTTTTAGTTTTGTTTGTTTTATTTTCTAAACTACCAACTGATTTTTGTTATAAGATTCCAGCAACCAACCGCACACTATTGGCTCTCCAACTCAACTAACAACGAAAAATCTCACGAAATTACGAATGCATAGGAAGAAGTAAAAAGTGAGCTCCACTTGCAGACATGTTAATATTATTGAGTTGCCTAGTTTTTGTCTTGACTAATTTTCTGTGCTTCTTGTTGTCCCTGAACAAGTGAAAGTCGTATTTTTGTTGCCACTTGCGATTGTTCGCGAGTAGTCAGCTCGCAAATGGCTGAGTGGAGCTAGAGGTTGCCTATAGCAGGTAGAGATGTTAAGTTTGCTGCTTAAAGTTTTTATTGAGTTGACAACAGCAACAACAGAAGGACCACTGAAAACTGGGCAACCAAGAAAATTCATTGGCCTCTCTTTTAATAAAGCTAAACAATTTGTCTTGGCATTTAATATTTTTTCGGTTACACCCGCCTTACAGCAAATGCAGAATATTGATAAATTGTAAACACAAGCTCGTTATCAAACTCAATTCTTTTATTGATTATTTTAATTGTTTTCGTTTGCACATTAATATTTTTTTAAGCGAAATTGCCACGACAAATGATTTCTGTTCACAAGTAGTACAGGATTTTACATGATTCACCACTTCAATTGCAAAACGTCAACAAATATATGACGTGGACAGTGTTGCCGTAGGTCTTCAATAACACAAAAATGTTAAACTTAAAAGGTAAAATGCATAACAAAACTTAAGGTATTGTAACAAAACAGGCTCAACTTTACTTCACACGCGGTTTTTTTAATTCATTAAATATTCGCAAAAAAATAATATTAGTCTTAATTTAAGGTTAAGGAAAATTTATTTGTATTTTTAATTAATTTTCAAAGTTTCACTTTTTCATACAAAACTCATACACAAATGATTTTATTTTGACAGTTTTCCTTTGGTATTCGTTTTTGTCTATTTCACCAAATTACAATTACAATCTCAAATTTGTAATTGTAAAAAAAATTGTTTTGGTGAAACGAAAATAATGAAATTTCTACAAATTTCCCTTTGTAATCTACAACTAAAATTTGGAAACAATTATATTGTGAAACAGAATCAATCAATTTTTCTAAAAATTTGTTAAAAAAGCTCTTGTTGTTTACAATTTGTAAGTTAGTGAAATAGACCACAAATATAATTTTTGCGACGAATTTTATTCAAAATTGTTCTTGTTAAGGAAATTTTTATATTTTGCAAGATTCTCAAAAACTGTATTTTGAAATCAACGATTTTTATTTTAAACTTAAAAATTCAAATGTGAATAAAATTTCCGGTGAAAAAATGTAAGCAACTTTGACAACCACATATCTCAGAACCTGTGTTTTTAAAAGGCTTTGAATACATGAAGTCAATGTCGATGTTGTTGTGTTAATGTATTCAAAGACATTTAAAACCGCTTAATCTAAAATGAGTGATGTGTTTCTGTTTCGCCCATTAGATTATTTTAAAAAACCCTCTTGCCATTATAAGGTTAAGAAAGTAGTAGTTTCAACTTTTTTGTATTTCTCACTTTTGTACAGACTTGTTGTAAAAAATTAATTATTAGTAGTTAAACGTTGGGGAGCGTACGATAACTCAGGCGTCAAGATTTTATAACGCATTTTTATAAAACAGTATTAAAAAGCATTTTTAAATATTGTGGGGGGGTCTAGCTTCCAAAATTTAGGCGGAATGGACAATTCGTAAGTAATGCCATAACTCGCTGTCTTAAATGCTAAAAACAAATCATTCAATCGAAAAGAGAATAGATGTCCTTACATAATATTGGATAATACCTATTATATGTATGTACATACCATGTGTATATTGGAGCAAAATTTTAAACAACCTATTGTTAAGGACTTAACATTTTACTAACTAGCAATTTGCTAAATATTTAACAATTTACTAACGACTCCAAAACTTTAAACCCTTTTTTTCGTTTTGCTAACTAGTAAATTGCTAACTCCTTTTTGTTAAAAAACGGGCATCCGAACATGTCAAAATAGTGACAGTTCGTGAGAATTAGCAAAGCAAGCATACTTAAACGGACCCATTAGTTGGAAATGTCCCAACTGTAAACTGGACAAACTCATGCAATCCGATAAAATACAATAATACAGGTTTATTCTGATATTCTATCATCCTGATGTAGATTTCTGCAAAAAAAAAAAAACATTTTTCGGCACAAAGACTTCAAATGTTTCGAAATCTTCGTCTTCCGATAACATTTTATTGATTAAAAACACTAGTTCCTAAATTATGAAAAACACAGATTTTTTTTAGGATAATGACAGATATCATATGGATTTAGCAAATTGCTAAAAGTTAAAGTAGGGTTTTCGGGATTTTAACTTTAGCAATATTTTAAGAGATAGTAAAATGTTAAAATCGTTAAAATTATCAAAACCATCTTTTTAGCTTAGCAAATTGGTAAAAATGGATTTAACAATTTTCCAATTGTTTTAACTAAGTCAAATATGTAAATAAGTGAGTTTTTGGGTTTGTTAGCAGCAAATATCGCATTTCGTTATAATAATGATAATAAACTTTATTTTGTTGGTTATGGTTTTAGTACCTATTAAGAGCTTGAAGAATAGCATAATACTTCTGCTATAAATACAGTCCCAGAGTATGGAAAATCTCCGATAGCTCCTATAAACCATTTTTAGATACAACAATAAATAATATAATGTTAACTGCTTTAGATCCGTCGTGTATCGAACCAAGTCGGAAAAAATGAATTCAAAGACAAAAAGAGGTTAAGTAATGAAACTACTATTAATTATAATTACTCGTAAGACGGAAAATCCTAAAACTTTATTATTTACATTTTATTTTATTTAAAAATGAAAGCCTAGCTAAAAAATATTTATAAATGAATAAAATTGTAACTTGGTTCATTTTTACTTCAAAGAAATTCCAGAAGTTATCTTTCATAATAATAATAAAAATAGAAATGATTTTGGAAAAACACCTACATATACTAGATAATAATAATAAACAAAATAAACTAACTGCCCTTTTTAAACAAAAAACTTCTTTATTCTAAACTCGTTTTTTTTTTTTTCTTGAAACATATGTAGGTATCTACCAAAGTTGTTATAACGAATAAATAACTTGAACACTTTAATCAAAAGCCTCAGACCTTTTACGAAAATACCACCAATATTATAAGCACTCACCCAACCAGTCAAGTAGTCAAGCCTGCCAAACTACACGAAACCAATATCTATAGTGACCTTCAACATGAAATATAAATAAAAGATACAAAAATAAGAACTTCGTATAAAAATAAAGCTTGAACCAAAATCAAATTGAAATGGAAATCATTTGGGTTAAATTCAGTCAACAGTACCTGTTACTGACTTCATATTTCGCATTTTGTTCATACATTAGGTTAAGTTAGGTAAATACTTGGAATGGCAAACTGGATGGTAAGTGCACCATACCATTTCAGTGAAATAAGGAACAGGTTTATCTTGACTTTTTAATATGTTGTAGGTAGGTACCTACTTTTGCAGCTTTTGTTAATTTTTAAATAAAAACCTAATGAGTATAAGTAGAACTTACAAATTTTATTTTTTATGTTATACCAAATGATAAAGGAAATACTGTCAATGATTTGATTATGAAGTACTCGTATTAAAGGTTGTTCTAATATTATGATTTCAATTTATCCGTAATTACATTCAAGGCAGCGTGGCCGAGCGGTCTAAGGCGCTGGTTTTAGGCACCAGTCCGAAAGGGCGTGGGTTCGAATCCCACCGCTGTCATATCCAGTCCTTTTGTATTACAATTATTTTTTAAATAAATTTATAAATCTGAAGTATAAAGAAGGACCTTTAATGTGTAACAACACCACTCTATAAAACTTAACTTCGAATGTTTGTTAAATTACTCTATAGAAACAATTTAGTAACACTTAAAAATATATAATATCTACGCAGTTGATTTGAAACTTATAAAAAACTAGCTGTTCCCCGCGACTTCGTCCGCCTCAATTTATTATTATAGCAATTAAGATTAAGTTTTAAAAAATATATATATTTTAAAGTACTTCGTAAAGGATATTTAGGTTTCATTTTATTATGGCTGAAGAACATACGGATTTTCTCTGCAACCCGATTTAGACAATGGAACGGAAGCCCTTTAAGATGAATAATTTTCTTTCCTTTTGCAACATTTTCCACTGATTCTTCGCTCCTATTGATAGTAGCGTAATGCTTAACTATTTAATTAATTAATAATTTAATTAGCTTAAAACCTTCCTCGACAAATGGACTATTCAACACAAAAAGAATTTTTAAATTCGAACCAGGAGTTCCTGAAATTAGCGCGTTCAAACAAACAAACTCTTCAGCTTTATATATTAATGACTCTCGCGCATGCACATGAGAGGTTCTTAGATTTTGTTCAGTAAGGCGCTGCGAACGCTCAAGACTGGACTCTCGCGCGCGGACTCGAGAAGTCCTTACATTTTGTTCAGCGAGCCGTTGCGAACGCTCGGTACTCGACTCTCTAGCACGCGATTGTGCCACATATTGTCTATGAATTGAAAGACGATTTTCAGTTTCTGATGAAGATTCTTCATTTCGACGTATTTTTGATGCCCTGGCCTGGGAACTATTTCTAGAAAGTTGAGATCTTGATCTTTTAGGCATTTCAAAATGACAAAAGAAAAAATGCATTTGAAAAAATGCATTTGAACTAAATTATTATATTAAAATTAAATTGAATATCATGAAAAATATTCAAGTAATTTATTAGGTTAATAACTGAGTGAACAATATCTATACAAATATTACAAAGAGGAAAGGTTTGATTATTTTAACTCGTTAAATCTTTTGAATGGATTGTCAGAATCGAATAATTCAAAAAGTAATATAAAGATATTGAAGCAGTCTTAAATAATACATCATTTATTTTGATAAGGGTTAATACCAAGGTACAAATAAAGAGCTTTTTGTAGCGGTGGTATTTTAATTTCTTTTTTTCAATAAAAAAACGCTTATTGTGACATGACTGTAATAGTTAGAGATATGCTGCCGCTGATTTTTTGTAGATAATGGTGTGTTCTAAAAAAATGTAGTATATCATTTTGTTCTATCATCAATAGTTTTCGCAGCGCACGCGATGTAAGGTAGTTTTTTTGATATTTTTTTTCACACCTTGGATTACGTTATCGTAATTTTAGTAAGGATGCCTATTTTTTTTGAAAATGAAATATAGCCTATGTCACTCAGGAATGATGTAGCTTTCCAACAGTGAAAGAATTTTTCAAATCTGCCAAGTAGTTTCGGAGCCTATTCAATTCATACAAACAAACAAAAAATCAAACCTTTCCTCTTTATAATATTTGTATAGACTAAAATTTGTTCCAAAATTGAGCAATTTTTGTGATTTTTACTTACGGATGGAGACCACCTTGTTACAAAGACGAAACGTGCCATTTGGGAAATACAGATCATTAACGATATACGGGCCTGGCGCGCTCTATTGGTAAGTGGCCTAATTTAAGAAGAACTTAAATCGTTAATTTCTCATACTAGAACTTGATTATAGATATTCATAATATCCTGCTTCTCATTAGTGCTAGTTAAGATTAGACAAGAAAACAATTGTATGATAGGGGTCTATCTCTCCGTCCGCTTAGGCGGGAGGGGCATTTTTATAAAAAAAGTAGCGTTTATCCGCACCTTCGCTGTATTCTAATAGAACTGAATCAAATTGATTTAAAAATTAGGTACTGCATACAATGAAGAAATTGAAAAGAGAATTAAGGGCCCTATTATGACTCGCGAGTCGAACCTTCGCCTAAAGTCGAACGTTTTGGCGAATTGCCTAAGTCGTGGTATTATGAAAGGCGAACTGCGACGTTCGCTTTTAAAAACAGAACTACCAACTTTAAAAAGCGAAATATGTAATGTCATGAATAGGTAAAACGTCAGTCAATCAGAATTATATTTGTGAAATATTTGTTTATAATTTGGAAAAGAAGTTAATAAGTAATAAAACAAACTATGATTAGCAGTGTTGATTTGTTTTTTGAAGATCAAGATGAACAGGAGAGAGCGGAGAAAACAATGATGTGTAGATTACGACGAAGTTTAAGAGATATGTCCAACCCACTCCAACTTTCAGATAATTTGTAAGAACCAAATCGTAAATTTTATTTCAGTTCTAAAAAAAGTTAAAAGCGAACGTTCGCTAATGGTAATAGAGCGAGATTTCAATTCGCCGATTTTTTGACTTTTGAGGCGAACGTCAATTAGGCGATTCGCAAACGGTAATACCAAATAGTCACATTTATCAAATTGTTCTTGCGACTCGCAAGTCATAATAGGGCCCTAAGTTATTTTGAATTTTAACAATTTAAAAAGATTGTTGATTGGCGGCATCAAAAATTAATTTTTGTTAACCATTTTTGTAGTACTAATGGTTAAAATTCATTAGTTTTATTTATTAGTAATTAAATTAATTTTAACTCCAGTTTTATTAGGAAAGGAAAGGGCTGAATAAATGAAGGGAAGTATTTTTTGACCGAGTTACGTTAAGCGGCCCATAGACACCACACTTGTGCGCACACTTGTGTCGGTGCGCGGAAATGTGTGCTGTGTGTGGGCTGGTGTCGACACCGATTTTCAGTGTGAGACACGGAGCGAGTAAAAGCAAAAGATTTTGATTTTTTTGTGTCGGTGTCTCAATCGGTGTGATGTGTATGGGGAGGGGATGCACGCGCACATTTCCTATTCAGTTGCATGTGAATCTTTGTTGAGTGTGCTGCGTCGCGAGTTGTTTTAATAAAATGGCAATTCGGGATTGCGAATTCTGGCGATCTTTTATAGATTTGTATAGAGAACTTCCAGAAATCTGGCAAATAAAATCCAGCGAATATAAAAATCGCGATAAAAAAAAGAAGCTTGGGAAATTTGCTAAAAAAAATGTATTTCTTTTTAAAAACCAATCTTTCGACCAAATTCTTTTTTTTTCCTTTTTTTCTTCTTATTTTCATTTAAACAAGAAGCGATTTCAATTAGCGCGCAAGCTTCAACGTCACTCATACTGATCTTTCCTCTTTGAAATCTCTCTCACAACTAATGTGTGTATGATTTGGTGTGTAGTGTGTGGCGGAATGGCACACCATTTTCCAGTTAACCGGTGTACGCACAAGTGTGGTGTCTATGGGCCGCTTTAGTAGTAGTTTAAAAACGAAGCTTGGCAAGTATGTTGAGCTTATGTTCAAGGGTGAAGTTACATACACTTAGTAGACAAGTGTTTACACTTGCCATATCTTAAGGAGAAATTTGTATTTTCACCCGATATTTTAGTTGCTTCACCAGGACATTAAGGACTGCCAGCTTGAATGTATGAATATAATTTTGGGGTTTGTGCACTGCGACCTGAAAAATCTATTGTGCTTGTGCCCCCTACTAGGACTGGGGAGGTTCCTATTTTACAATTTTTCCTCTAATTTAATTTCCCTTATAAATTTGAGTATTTGGAGTCAGAGAGGGAAGGTTTAGTTCTTCTAATTGGTAATTTCCCAAGTGTTTCTCCTTTGGTGCATGAGTACTCGTACTTCACACTGCCCTAGAAAGTGGTCAGGTATTTCTTCATGATTGCGACAAAACCTGCAATGGGCATTGTTTGCTAGGCTAACAATAAGTAAATTTGAGTGCCTATTTACTTTACAGTTACCAGTGAGTGTGCTTGTTGTAGGTCGTTTCTTCTTAATTGCATACAGTCTGTGAAACGTTTTGGGTTGTAGTTACCAAGTAACTTTTTTGCCTGCCTCATTATAGGAAATTCTTTCCAGATTTTAGCTCTTTTATCTTCCTCATCTTTTTTTATTTTATTTTTAATCACATTTTCCCCTATCCCACTATAAGGTTTTGGTCTTAAGAGTGGAGTTGATGCACCTATCTTCGCTAAGGAGTCTGTCTCTTCATTTCCCTGAACTCCTACATTTCCAGGTACCCAATAGAATGTGACAGTGTTTACCTTAACGAGTTTATTCAGTGTGTCAATACTGTTGAAGTTCAAAACAAACTCACTTATAATTCTGTAAATAATATTGATAATTTTATTTCGTCCTTTACATTATAGATTTGTCTCTTTCTAATCTTTCGCACTTCATTTGGTTATCTGAAATATAATAAAGTATTATTCTTCATCTAGAACAATTCACACGTGTTTCTATCTTTCATCCAATAAATACAGTCCCATACTATTTTTGAACTAACAGTGTAGAATGTTAGTGCTTTTAGAGCTGCTTGACTATCTGACATTATGGCTATGTTTTGGTTACGATAGCTTCTTTCGAGATTACGTTCAGCGCATTTCGCAATGGCATTTACTTCTGCCTGAAAAATACTTCTGGACTGTCCCATTGGTATCGAAATTGATTCTTGACCCAGTGATTTCCTAGTAGTTTTAAGTTCGGTTCTAGTATGTCATGCAACCGCGCATTGCATCTCAGGATGTAGGGTTTGCACCCCCAAGATTTTCCTTTTAGGGCCTTTGTGGCTTTCTCAACCGTTATATCAGTGTGTTTCTTCCAAAGAAGTTCGCTATCCAGTGTTTTACGTATTTTACCTCCTTTTCTGGATCATGTCAGGCAACAATCTTCTGTTGGTAAATAGTATAATTGTCGTTTTTGTTGAGTTTATTGAAAGTCCCACGGTTTGACACTATTTATATGTAATTGTCAGGCCTCTCTGGATTATATTGCAGAGTATGCCTTCAAACTTCCCTAGAACTGTAATAACAATGTCATCAGCAAAGTTGATGCATCTTATTCCCTGGGAAGTCAGTTTTTCTAGCAATTTATCCACTACCAAACTCCATAACACGACCCCTCCCTGTGGACATCAGGTTGTGGTGATTTTTTGGGTTTTTGTACTTGCTAGTGCCTCAGCCGTTATATACATAATATAATTATATTTGCATTAATTTTTGACTTCGTTATCCCCGTAAAGTTGTATTAATTTTATAACTGTAAGCAAATTTATTAACTTTAAATGTCTAAATCTGTGACATTTCCAAATAAGGCATCCAATCTTTGTGGCCGAGCGGTCTAAGGCGCTGGTTTTAGGTACCAGTCACAATTTTCACTGTCTCTTATTAAGTATCGATCATTCAGAAGAACCTTATGCACTCTGTATGGACTACAGAATTTAGGGATAAACTTTTTGTTAGTACCGGCTGTTGTATGTGTATTTCTTATCATAACAAAATCTCCTTTTGAAAATTCAATATGTGGTTTGTGTGTTTTTGCATGATATTTTGAAGTTTAAGACTGATGGTATTCAATGTTATCAGAAGCTTTTTGTCGTAAAGTTCTTATATCATGATAAGAAGACAAATTTCGTTTATTGTCCAAATATTCTGACAAAGTATCAACATCACGACCACGTTATTCTACACCAAATAATAATTGACAAGGTGTAACACCAGTTGTGGAATGAACAGAGTTGTTAAGAGCGTATTCGACTCTTGTTAAATGTTTCGACTAATTCGAATGTTGAATCGGTTCCGTAATTTTAGATAATATCAACTTGATTGACACGCTCAACTTGACCATTACTCTGAGGTGAGCCTGTAGCTATATTATTTTCAAGAAGATATGATTCAAAATCAAGCGATGAAAAACAAGAACCACGATCACTTATGATTCGACGAGGTCGACTATAATATTCAAAATACTTATCTAGACAAACACACACTTCTTTAGTACTTGTTGAATTTACGGGATAAACTTTGACATATTTTGTAAAAGCATCTACAATAACCAAAATGTGTTTTCCCTTAGAAATAATTGACGGAAGAGGGCCAAAATGATCTACATGCAGAGTATCGAATGGAAAATGTTTCTTTTGAATTTGGTGGAGAGTACGCATTGAACTATGTTGTGGCACAGAATACGTTAAACACTGAATACAATTTTGAATATACTTTTCAATTTTTTCTCTCATACCTGGGAACCAATGATGCATTTTGATTTGTTTAAGACATTTCATAACACCCATATGATAATTTTTTTTATGTGCCAATCTTATAATTTGCAATTCCATTTCTTTTGGAACATATAACAACAGATTTCCACTTCCTAATTTCCTATAAACTAAACCATCATCAAGGACAAAATTTGGAACTTCTTCTATTTCTAACTTTTCTCGTAATTTAAATATATTTTCGTCTCTATTTTGGGTTATTTGTAATTGCATATCTACATCATCTGCATTAACAACTGTTATAATTTTTTTAACGTCTTTGTGACTCTGAACGCATGTTACTGGGTATCTGCTTAAAGCATCAACATGACCCATTAACAGACCACTTCGATGCTGAATGGTGTAATTATAATTCTCAAGCTCAAATTCCCAACGAGCTATTCGAGCATTTACACTTATGCGATTCAAAGTCATCGTAAGGGAGGTACAATCCGTTATAATTTTAAATGGAATACCTTCTAAATAGATACGAAACTTTCTAATTCAAAACTGTGAAATCGAGCTTCAGAATAAGTTGTACGTTGTGAAAAATATGCTATGGGATGAAATTTATTATCTTCCTGTTTTTGCATTAATATTCCTCCAAAACCCTCAGTGGTTGCATCACAATGCAATTCTGTGTCATGTTTCGGGTTATACAATGCTAAAACAGGTGGCGTTACTAATTTATCTATTAAGGTAGAAAATGCTGAAAGGCATAATTCATCGAATACAAATTTAGCATTTGGTTTAAGAAGATTTCATAATGGCAATACTAATATGTGAAAACGAAGGTACAAATCGAGGGAAATATGAGAATAATCCTAAACATTTTTGGAGTTGAACTTTCGTTTTTGGAATAGGGAAATTCTTAATTTTTTCTACGTGTCCATTGTTAGGATGGATCCCTTTTTTATTGATTTTAAATCCTAAGAAAACAATTTCGTTGTAGCAAAATCAACACTTCTTAAATTTCAGTTCAAGTCGAAATTCAGCAAGTCGTCGTTTTGGTTGCAATTGTAATATCATCCATGTATATAACAACCACGCCTTCTTCGATAAATTAGTGTAATATGTTGTTAATAAACTGCTGAAATACTGCTGGCGCATTTTTCAATCCAAATAGCATTTGTAAAAATTCAAACTGTCCGTCTGGAGTAACAAATGCTGTATAAGGAATTGAATTTTTAGAGATCTTAACATGGTAAAATCCATTTTTAAGATCTAAAGTTGTAAAATATGACTTTCCTTCTAATCTTTCCAAACAATCATCTATATGAGGTAATGGGTAACTATCACGCACCATAACTTTATTGAAGAATCGATACATTCGTTTTTCACCAGATTTTTTAGAAACTAAAACAATTGGAAATGCATAAGGAGAATTACTAGGCCGTATTTGTTTATTTTTCAAAAGGTCACTAATCATATCTCTTAAAATGAATACGTCTAACTTCATATGAAAGCCTTCGAGGAGGTAAACTTATTGGTATGTCGGAAGTTAAGTGAATTTTCATTTCATATTTTTGTTCATTAGAAATTGGAATATTTTAAAGGTCTAAATAATTATGTATTTTCAATTAATGCTTTCATCTCTTTCCGGTACATTGGGCTTAGATTAACATTAATATCAAATGATTCAAAAAGTGCATCTTCCTCTATTTTAAAAATATCCGGAACATAATGATCGATACAATTTGACAAATCAGGTATTTCAACAACGTTAGAGGATTGACATTGTTTGCAATTAGGCAAAAATTTAAAATTCTCATTCTCAGTGGAATCATGCACACATTGCAATACTTTATTTGATATTTTTATTTCATTTTTATTTGGATCATCTAAAATTTCAACATTTTTTTCAACATTATTATTATCATGACCACTTACCGAATCGCAAGCTCTTTCAAAATTTTCAAACCATTTACGGGCATCACAAGCTTCATCCCCAGCAAATGGTATGATGGTATATTGAATATCTTCAAATTTTGGGGGAAGAAAAATATTTTCAGCTTCCTTTGCTGTAAGAGATAGAATCCGATTTTCTGATGCAGGTTCCCCGACTTGATTGTTATTTCCAAGTTCTTTTTGGCTTATCAAAGGGTTAAGTGCATCTCTTTGACTATTTCCGGAATTGTTGGAATTTTCAAAATTCCTTTCTTCTAGTTCAGAAAGTTTGTCTTCATATAGGTCTTTTTAATTGTGTATATGTAAGTGGCAGTTGATGAAAATTCTACTTTATGGTCTTTAAGCCAATTTTGCAACTCGGTTCTTTTTTCTTCTTTTATTATTCGTACTGAGGTCTTAATATTCAAGATTTTCAAAAGAATCCCACTTCTGAACTTGTTAGGATGTTTTTTTTTATTAAAATATTAATTTCTTAAAAAACAATCTTTTTCTTTTAAATTATTATTATCTATTGAATGATTTTTAATAGTAAATTTAATGACAAAAAAAATTATAAATACTAAAGTATTTAATAAAGTAAAAGTAAAATATAAAGTATAATTGACACAAATACTCTTGCATACTATAGAAAATAATGTCCTAAATAATGTCGAATTTCGAAAAAATTCAATTGACAGTTTTTTTTACAAAAAATAAAAAAGTAAACAAATTCGAAAAAAAGTTTTAACTTGAATATCTCGAGAATGAGCACCGATATAGACTTCAAACTAATATAAGTGTATACAAAATACAATTATTAATATAAGTTTTGTTTAATAAAACTAAGAGTTTTTTTTTAATGTATTTATTTAGTCTTGTAACCAAGGACGAGAGTACCTCGATGATGTCATTCTTATCATGCTGAAGATTTGTCTCTGTTGCTGGAGTGCATTTTGGAGCGTCCATCTGATGAAACTCTACGGATGGTAGATTCGTGTAAGTTCACAAACGTCAAATTTTGCTGCAGTGATTCGGCATCACTGCTTTTTTGCTGATGCAGCTGTTGCTGATGCGATGCCGGCTAATCACGCTGTCATAGTGATGCTTTTTTGTTTAGTTTTTGCGCATCAGTTTATGCAAGTTTGCAATAATGAACAGTTGACGAGAAAAATGATGCCAGAATCTGCGTTTGTGAACGTTTGACTTTGAACATTTGGGCATCATTACTGCAGTGATGCGTTTGTGAACTTACACTTCACCGTAGTATTGGTGCTGAGGCTGTTATTTTTTCTTTTTAAGTAAATGAATATTACTATTACTTAGATTACAACTATTGATACCAATCTATGTTGCTTAACTCTTTCATATTTTGTACAGATTTATATTCAATTAAATCAATATCTTTATTGTCTGTTGCAAATTTGTAATCTAATATTGGGACTATTAAGTCTCCAAGATGTTCTTTTCGGTTAAATTTTTTATTCTTTACTTGAAGTTTACAATTTCTTAATTTAATCAGATAAAAAACGCAATATTTAATATTTACTGTATTATTTAAGCAATTAAACAATTAAACAAAGTAATCAATTATTCAAGGGCGAACTTATTATAGTATTGAAATAATACAAAAAATACTTGCCCATCATTAAAGCTGCATTTCAGAACGCGCCCCTTTGGCCTTAGATGACGAGGATTTTTATCGTCAACAATAATGACAACATATCCCACTGCGATTGGTTTCGCTGGTGCCCACCAGGCACCATTTGCCTCTGCGAGTTATCGTAGGAAGATATTCCTTCAGCCACCGTGACCAGAATCTATTTGCGAACTGCTGCGACTTCATCCAACTATCTGGTTCGTGTCTGTTCGATGAGCCCAACAAGAAGTGATTTGGAGTCAGTGCTTCGTCTTCATCAGTATCCAGTGTTAGGTACGTGAGTGGATGGCAATTAACAATCTTTTCCTTTCCAGAAGCATCTGTAAAGTAACTCGTCTGATGAATTATGAATCGGTGCTATCTCTTTGAGGACTTTCTTGACGGTTTGGACCATCCGCTCCCAAGTGCCTCCCATGTGAGGTGATGAGGGTGGGTTGAATACATATTTTGTTGTTGGCGATATCCGACTGGCGTTTGATTGCGCTTTTGTAGTTCGTTGTCAGTTCGTGGAAATTTGTTCCATTATCAGAATGGAATTCAATTGGAGTTCCTGGACGAGCCATGAAGCGTTTTATCGCCAGGATGCAAGAGTCGGTGGATAAACTTGTAGCCACTTCGATGTGTACAGCACATGTTGTCATGCAGGTTATCAAAACACCCCATCCCTTCTCCGTTCTTCGCCCGACAGTCACATTCATAGGACCATAATAGACTATGCCGGAATACGAAAAAGGCCGATGATATGTTGCAATTCTGGCAGGTGGAAGTTTGCCCATTATGGGTGGTTGTGGAGCGGCACGTCGAATTTTACAATACTGAATGTTTAAGTTCTTTTTTCAGCGCAGTTCTAATGTGAGGGATCCTGAACCTCTGTCGTAATTCATTGACGATTGTTATGTCTGGGGCCTCTTTTAGTCTCGGTCAGTTTGGTGCTTCTTGTAAAACTAGGATCTATCTCCGTATCCTTTCTGTTTTTATTAATTTTATTTAAAACTTTTTCTTAGGTATACTTTAAATTCTTTCAAATATAATTTTATTGTTTGTTCTACCAAAATGTATATCACTTGGTTTTTGCCGTGTCGTCAAATGAATAGTGTTATTATAAACCTCTATGGTACGCGTTACGTTATCGACTATATTTGGTTTTTGTTTTTCAAAAAGTCGAATGTGCTCGTTTAGAGTGGAATGTAGACGTTCTATGTCTGAGTTGCCTGTGTGGCGATAAGGCGTGGTTATATGATTCATTATATCGTTATCTTTGAAATATTGTTGTATTGTATATGAAAGAAAAGATCTTTCGTCATCGGTCGTTAAGACTTTTGGATAACCAAAGCAAATGAATATCTTTGTCATTGTTGTTAATACGTCAGCTTGGGTTTTTGTTTCTAGTCTTTCTAATGCGATAAATTTAGAGAATTTATCAATGCATGTTAGTTTCCATTTCTAGGAATGGGCCAAATGTCCATGTGATAATGTATGTGGGGACCTGTTGGTGTTTTATCATATGGGAATTTTAGTGGATTTCTTTCTATTTTAAGATTGCGAGTTTCGCAATTATTGATTATTTCATTTATTTTTTCTCTAAGATTTGGTGTATAATAGGTTTTAATGATTTCTAAGTACGACTTTTCTATACCAATGTGATTGTATTTTTTGTGAGTGTTATTAATTATTTCTTCAGTTTCTGGGGAATGTAAGTTTATTAAGTTGGACATGGTTCTGTATAGTTTTTGTTTGTTATGGTGTTGCCTCCAATATTCTTGGAATTAGAGAAATAGTTCATCGTTTGTTTCGTATCTATTTAGGGGGAAGTCATCATTATCAAAAAATATTGCGTTAGTTTTTCCTACATTTATGTCGCATTCTGAAATTATTTGTTCAAAGTCTTTAGAGGTAAAATTCTTTCTTGTAATTACTATTTGTTTTTTTCCTACGTATGGGAATGTTATTTCTCGGGAATCTACCCTTGTTGTTTTAACAATTATTTGGCGTTCAAACATATTGAGGGGTTTAACTGTTATTGGGATAAGATCTGAACTGTCTGATTCATTGCTATGTTGGCTACTCACGAGATCTTCTTCAAATGCATTTATCTGTTCAGTTTTAATTCTTGATAAAGCATCACTGACTTTATTTTCCTTGCCTTGGATGTATTCGATATCGAAGTCCTATTCGTCGAGTTTAATCTTCCATCGATGTAATTTTGAATTAGGTTCTTTTAAGTTTTGGAGGCAAACTAGAGGCCTATGGTTTGTTAATATTTTGAATTTCCTACCGTAAAAATTAATGTCTAAACTGTTAGGTGGCGCAAACGATTGCTAAAAGTTCCTTCTCTATGGTTGAGTAATTACGCTCATTTTTATTCAAAGTGCGTGAAGCAAAAGATAATGGACCGTGGGGCTGACTTACATAAATATGTCGTTTTCAATTGGCAATCCGGAATGGGAAGTAGAAGCAGAATCCCAATTGAACACGTTTTGTGAATACTAAAAAATTTGAAGTTTGATGTGAATGTATTGGTAATTTTAAGCAATCATTTTACAATTCGCACAATTTGTTAATTCAAAAATATGACATTTGTCAAGTGTGATTTTTAAAATCTATGAATGTGAGAGTGATTCTTTTTTTGCTTCTGACTTCAAATCCAGAAGAGAAATCTCTTCTTTTTCAGAATTAGAACTGTCACTTTTACCCAATTGAACGCTTTGAGAATGCTTTTTTCTGATTCCAGATTGCCAATTGAAAACGACATAGGACTGCACCGATAGTGAAGTTTCTAGCATCGGTTGTCACTTTGTCAGTGTGAATTCTTTTGTAAAATCTGTGTGTCTACCTTCGTGAAGAGTTAGTTTTGATTTCGGTCTTTTTTGTATTTTGTTAGTCGTTGTTTTTTGTTGCTTTATTCATATTTCATATGGGTAATAAATACTCATCAAAATAATTTTGATACAAAAATTAAATTTTGCTTGACAGACCAAAACTTCGGAAGATGCAGAAAGGATTTTTATCAAAATTAGTCAATTTTTGTTTAATTTTTGTTTTAAATTCCTCTAAGTGGCTCATTTTAAACAGAAAGAAAACAGTTTCCCTACATATACATACATATCTGTCTTCAAATTTGAAGTTTACCCAGGAACATCACAAATGCGTTTCTTTACTTTTAAGTTCGGGCACCAAATTACAAAAACAACATCAAAAAGCTCGAGCCCGAACTTTTTCCCGAGCTTTTTCCCAAACTTTACCCGAAAAGTAAAGAAACAGACCTACTCACAACTGTGAACAGCCATGCAAATATGTGAAATCAAAAACAGCTTTTTGTGCTTGACTATCAACCGAAAAAGAGCTTGACTATCCAAGGAGCAGTGGAAAAAATATGGGTCATTTTTTTGTATGGGGATGAGACATCTGTATAATTTCTTATCTGTGCTATAAGTTTAGTGTGGTTTTTTTATACAAATATGATCAATATATACAAACAAAAAAAAATTAAGAAAAACAAGTTATAATAATTGTGTTTGAATTTTAGATCATACAATTGGGTAACATTTTTATAATTGAAATGCAACGGTTACATAAATAACTAATATGCAAAAAGTTTTTTCTTCGCTAATGTTTTTTTGATATGTGTCCTTGTTTTTTTAATTGGCGTAGTGCGCATTTAGCAGCAGTACATTTTGCTATTCGATAATTTCGACCAATTCCGCGAAATGTTCCTTTGCAAAATACTTCAACCGTGACTCTGACACGTCGTCCATCGGCGAGTTTTTCTGGTTTCCTATTTCATATAAAAATTAAATAATTATTTTGTGTTATATGTCGATATTTTCATTTTTTTACCCGAACTTTGCGGTTTCTGGTTCTAATTCGAGTAACTCTCTTATTGGAGATTTTGGCACTGAATTACTAAACTGTTCGATTTCTGGTTTCATCATATTACTATAAATCTTCCACACAACATCCAATGACATTTTTGAATCAAGGAAAATGGCACCAGCAATCGATTCAAATACATCTCCTAGGGCTTTAGGTACTTCCACATCTTCAGCATCATCACATTCTTCTTCGGATAGCAAATAATACTAGATTTAAAATTGTATGATTGTTACTACATATTAAAATTAACAAAATAGTTATATATTTGTGGAACACAAGGTAAATCCTATCTTCAAAACCGAAAACCAAAAAAACATAATTTTTTGTTATGGTTACTAATGTTCTTAAAGTTATTCAAGTAGGATTTTAGGAAGGTTGCTAGTTTCGGGTTTTATTTAGTTCCCCAGCTTTATTCACATACCTCTTCACTTATGCTGTGTCCATTTTCGTGTTGAATTCGAACAAATCTATCTATAACTTCATTTAGTCCTGGCGACAAATGTCTAAAATATTTATGAAAGCCATGTCTTACGGCGAGTGAAGCAAATATTGTATTATTAACCAAAGCTGACCGTAAATCAGTTAATGCGCCAGGAGAATGTTGTCGCGGATCCTCGTAAAGATGACGAGTTATTAAGTAATCTAAAACAGCGTCCCCCAGAAACTCAAGTCTCTGATAACAGTCGGTTAAACGATTCGGTGAGTAACTAGCGTGTGTCATGGCTTGAAGAAGATATGAACGATCGTTGAAACTATAACCAATTGCTGCCTCAAACTCAGTGTAACCATCAAGCAATGACTCCAGCTGTTCTCGAGGATTTGGTGCGTATTCTAATAGAGGAGATTTTGGAGGTGTCCATGAACCGTAAACTATGATTTCATCATTGTCCTCTTTTGGAAGAGTACTACCAGGTATTCGAGGAGTATTAGGATCAAGTTTTTGTTTTATAGCAGGCAGAACTCGAATTCCAAGCCATGCCATAAAAAGTAGTGCTCCTCTTGGACCACATTCAATTAAATAAGCACCAATTAAGGCTTCAACACAATCCGCCACGGATTTATCTAAACGATTAAATTATTTAATTTGCATGGGTATTGAAGAAATACATATATCATTTACCTGGAATGCTATGCTGAGTGACTAAGTTATACGGAATAAGAGATTGGAAATCAATGTCACTTCCATCGGTACTATTAGGTGTCATACATTCATTTCTGTCACAACTTGAAAAATTAGTATCGACATTATCCTTCAAAAAAATAAATTCTCATGAAAATGTGTCGTTAAAAAAATTAACAACTAACATTTAACTGTCCTAATTGTTCAGCTTTTTTTCGAACGAGTTCGCAGAGCTCTTCACTACTTAACTGTTTAATGTTTGGCAAGTCGGCCAATTTCCAGTGATGTGGAGGAATCTAATTATACATTTTTAATTTAAGTTTAATTTTATTTAATGATTTTGTTAATTACCCTCGCTTTTATAAGAGTTTTTTCTAGTTCTCTAGGCACATAATAACAGGGAGGTAACCAATTGTCATGGGGTTCGAATTTTGTTGCGATCATACACTCCCCAAGCATTTTCTTTCTTCCCAATCGATAAAGATTTAGATTAGCAACTTGTTTCGATCGCAAATGACTTAATTTGCCTTCATGCACATTCTCATAAGTTATGTACAAGTATGTTGTTATGGCGTATTTCAGAAATGAATCTCCAATTGTTTCTAATCTTTCGAGGTTAATACCGTCGTTTGCATTTGACATTGTAAGACCTTGTAAAATAATACTTGGACTTGGACCAGGATGGCCAATTAGCTCGGGTTGATTATCAAAACTAAAGTGTATTTCCTTCAGATCGATATACTTAGTTTGGATTGGCATTGATGGGGTTTTGTTTTTATTAATTACTCGATCGAAGTTCACCAGGACTTCTTTTTTTCCATCGGAAGTAAACGAACTTTGTTCGTTGAAATTATCAAACATATCACCATTTCCATCGACATAGTACTTTTCTATCGAATTTCCCTTTAAGTAAAGGCTATTTAATTTTTCAACATCAGTTATTGAAAGCTGCAGGTCCTGTAAGTCCCTTTTCTTTAAAGCTATATAGCACATTATTATATTCTCATCCAAATATGGAAACAATTTCTTTATACTTGAAAAATTCTTAGAATATCTTTCTTCGGTTATTTCTTGCTTCTTAGGTAAGTTAAGCAATTGACTAGATCGAACCAGCATTCCCGATGAGTGAATTTCTTTTTTTAACCTTTCAGTCGATAGCAAAAAAGCTTCTTTTGATAATTTTAACTGTGATTCAATGTTTTTATCCAGGAATTCAAAATTATATCCTACTTGCAAGTTCTTGGTTACTTGATAATCACGTTCGTTGGCTATCGTATCTTGTATTATTGACATTTGCTTTTGCCGTTTAAGTATTTCATCTTCAGTCTCTATCGCTTCGGCCACATTATCTGAAGTAAACTCGATTCGTAAAGGACCATCGTTTTCCTCTCCACTGCTTGATCGTATTTCATCATCGAAATCATAATTGGAAGTTAATGATTCATCCGAGCTGTATATGTAACTTGAGTTCTTTTTACGGACCAATTTACTTTTAAGTGAATCTTCAACATCCCAAAATGTTGGTGAACCGTAACGAGTTGGTTTATCTGATTTTATAATATCTTTTAATAGAATACGGAAGTATTAATGAAAACATAAAATAAATAGAAAGTAAAACTTACCGTATTCACTTTTGCAAAAGCTTACATTTGGCGGAAGAAATTCTGAACAGAATTCATCATCTTCCATGTCAGTATCTTCTTCGCTTATACTGTTTGCCATGTCGTTTGACCATGTTCCGATTTCAATGAATGTATCAGCCTATTTATAAGATTAATTAATAAATATATTTTCCTCGGAATTTTTCCCATCCCTTCTGGAAACGCTTACACTTATCTTTGATATCTTATTAGGACTGTTCCAAGTGTATGAAATTCCCCGAAAATCACCGAAAAACTGTTTCAAGTAACACATTTTTGGTAGTTTTTCACAAAAGAGAGAGCTCTTGAGTGAGCAAAAAACTTCTCCACCCTGCGAATTTCAGCCACCACAAAAATTTCTGTGCACAGAAAATTATGACTGTCAAACTAAAAAAAATAATTGATATTTCAGTTTTGCCGTTAAAATAAACGATTTTTTTTAAATTGAATTTTAAATTCTAATTTTCATTATGGAAAACACCAATACTGAGTTCCAAATCGAGCCGTCAGACTCTCTTGAGCACTCTTTTAGTAACAATTTTAACAAATCCATTTTTTTATTAATTTTAAACAATTAGAAACTTTTCACGCGCTTTCGAATCAAATTTGTTGAAATGATTTTTTGTTGACGTTTCGTAGTCTGTGATTTTCTGTGAAATGTCCACAGTTTTTCACTCGCTGAGAGAAGTTTACCCCGACTCCTTAAAAAATGTGTGCTGTGAATTTCTGGGCACAAAACACTTGGAACAGACCTAATATTTATATAAAAAAAATCGTAGAGGTTGTAATATTCACGTTTCCAATTCGAAAATGGGAACATTTTGAGGACATATTTCCTTACAGTAACTACATTAAGGTATTGAAATATTATTTTATTATTTTTTCTATAACTGTTTTTTTTCTTATTAATAGAAAAAGCAACGAATTCAAGTACCCCTTAACAAATGTAATGTAGATTTTAGCTCGCCTTTTTTTAACATATTTACATTTTAAAAATTAAAAAAAATTCTGAAAATATTAATTTTACCTTTAGTTTTTCCTCTCCTTCTAGCACTATTTCATTTGCTGATTTTTCCAGTTTCACTGGTTCGGGTTCCTCTAACACAACATTATTATCTTCTTTAACAACGTCGGCTACTTTTTTTATTTCAGAGGTAAGGGGGGATGGGGATATAGGTTCAGTTTTATTTTTATATAGGGTTTCAGTCTTTGACTCTTTGTTTTTTTTTAGGACTTCAGCTAAACTCCAACCAAAGTCTAATATGGGCCATTCAAAATTTTCGTCTTCGATTTCCATACAACCTAATGCAATGTCATGAGATACTTGTTTACGTATTTCATCGGCTAACAAGAGTCCGTTAACACGATAGAGAATACATGGTAAACAAACAGCTGTTCTCCAAAGCGAGGCAGGAAATGGGTGAATTGTACACAGCTCCGGCACCAATATTTGTTTTTGTTCCAGATTTTCTCTTTTTGCACGTTTTGTTTCTTCAGAACTTGTGGGCAAAGCTACCCCTTTTCTATTTACATAACGAGGGGTAAGAAAATTTAGTCTTGCGCTGGTGTGGTCTACGTCGAGAAGAGGCTGATTAACATTTTGGATTGTGATCCCATACTTAACAAAATAATAGTGTTTGAATGTGTTGTAGTTCTCTCCAGGAAAACAACTTAAAGGTGTTAAATGAGGACAAATTTCAGCCACATAAAAGTACTGGGGTTGATCTTGGTTTCTGTACCAAGGCATAACAACTGCATCTTTGAACCTATTGGCATCGAATTCTCTATTTTTTCTTACATCTTCGGGAACAATTTGTGGCATCATATTACAATCTCTTGCTATTATCTCCAGGAAGTCCCAATCAATTTCAATTTCATTGTCTTTACTTTTAATAGTCGGCACAATGAATACACAATTTTCCGTTGACTCAACATCGAATAGCATTAGGAACTTTTGCAACCTTAACACATTACTAAATGTATAATTAACGAATGTGTTTATCCGATCTACTTGATCATCCCTCAAAATGATTCTCTTTTTTGAAAGGTCTATTGAAACTTTAACCTCTCCGGAACGTGTGAATATAGGAAATGAACTGACTTTAGGAATTTTTTTCAAAGTTAATATTCCAAACCCTTGCATGGCCTCCTCGGGTGGATAAATTTTTCGACCACGAGTATTTTGTTCCTCAGGAATGGGACACTGGAGAGTTAAGTTGATGTAGTACAAATATGATAAGGCACCCGCTGTCGGTCGACAATTAGAAAACTCTGATGCAATCTACGAATTCAAATAGATTTACAAAGGTCAAAGTTAAAACATATATCTTACACGCTTATAATAATACTGCCTGCGTTTGGTTGTCCCAGGTCGTGGTTCTGCGTTTTCTGTAACAATTTGTTCATCTATTTTTTCCAGTTCAAACTCTTCCCAATCGGACTCAAATGCTTTAAATCCTTCTTTTCCAATTGGCTGTAAAGTATTGTCGAGTTCTCCCGACAAATGTAACTCTCTACATGCCTGAAGAGCTACCATACGTCGAGCAAGAATTTTTGTGGGCATTGGTAAACCCTCAAAAATAATCAATCAATCAAGAGCACATATATTCATATCAGTAAACTTACGACTATATCATATTTTAATGGCGAATTTATTGGCAGGCGTAATGTGTATTGATAGACATCTTTCCCACAACGCTTTGTTTTTGCACACCTTGATAGTGGAGTTAGCTTAGTGAATGTATCACTCGGCAATTTAGCACAATATTTATTAATGAGAGCAATTCCAGATGATAGATCAACAGCAGCACCTGTTAATAGCTCCGGAAGAGGCTTGTAGGCTTCGATGCAATTTGTAAATTTATCGGCTTCTTGGTGTTCATCCTCACTAGGTTCAGTGTTGGCACATTTTTTAAGGAGCATCTATAAGCAGAATCGCACAAGAGTGCAATAGTGGCTTTATTAAGCTAATTAAATTAACGCAGATATGTATCTACACATTATTAATTTACCTTTTCGATCTCACGATATTGAGCCAAGCGGTCAACCATTTCGTTTGTAGCATTTTCCATATCCTGTAGGGCACTTTCACAATCGATGTTGTTGTCCATTTGCTCTTCGGTATTTTCCACAGCACATTTATATTCCTCCATTTCGATTTGCTTAGTGGATAAATCTGATTTTTTTTCTACTTTTATATCACTATTCTTTATTGAGTTAAGTTCATCATCATTGCTAACGTTAGAATTTATTAACTCGGAAATGGGAACAACTTCAAACAAGTTTTCAAAATCCTTTTTTTTTAATCTCTTTTTCTCATATGCTCCCTCTGTAGAAACATTGGGCTCTGATGATGTGTTTAGATTTTCTGTTGGGTCAATATGGTTTTCAATCGACGATTGATAGGAAATGTCTGAAATTCGTTTACTTATTTCCATGTTTTTTGGCAATTTGACAACACCAACGGCAAGTGTTCGAGCTATTACTTCGGGGTTAAGAATTTTAACAGACGCTCCCGAGGAATGTTCAATTATAATTGGTTTCGGTTGGGATATATCCTCAACAATATCACTTTGACGAAGTGTTTTTTTATTTATATAGTCTTCTGCGCTTTTAGCAGATTCCGCACAAATAATGCGATGAGAGGTATCACACAATGATTCTGAAGTGCAAGTTACTTTTTCTTCAGTAAAATTAGGGCCGACTAATATAATGTGATACGCTTGTGCTGCTCTAGCTCTTCCCTTGCATTGTACATAGCTGCGATATGTACTTGGGGGATTCCATCGAACAACTAGGTTGCACTTTGGCAAATCAATTCCTTCTTCGAGAACGGAAGTGCCAATCAACAAATTACAATCGTGTATCCTGAAACGTTTTAAAACATCTTCTTGCCGTCGATGTTCCAACTCAGCTTCTTTAGGTTCAGCTATTGGATCAGCTACTCGGTCTGTTGTAAATTGACATTTTAAAAACTTAAATTGCCCATCATGACGACTCAATTCAGCGAGCAAATCGAAAAGTACTTTAGCAGTGTATTTATTATTGCAAAAGATAATTCCACACAAGGCATCCGGATCACCAAAAGTGTCTCGATTGTGCCTTCGAGCGAATGGTCTTTTCTTATGCCGACTATTTTGGTTTCGCCGGTTTTTCAATGAATTCACAAGACCATTCGTGTGGGTGTTCTCGTTGTGAATAGTATGGTTAGTGTAATAGTTTGTATTGTTTGTTTTCAGAAGCGGGTCTAAGTTTTCAATAATATCTTTCGAAATAGATTTACTCAAATTCTCAACTGTTTGAAATGTGCTTTCCAAATTTTGTTTAAGTTTATGAAAGTTAAGTTTGTCAATTTCTTTAGTTATGTTACCTAATTGTTCGTTTTCACTGACTTGCTCTTCTGGTTTAAAGAGCCGAAGAACCTCTAAAAGTCGATGAACTTTGGGACTTGAGTATTTTTCAACTCTTTCTCTTTCAGTTGCAATCTCATAAAATGCCTGCTCACACAAAGTATGTATTTCGAGGAGGGCTGTTATAACCATACAAAGCAAAAGGTAATGTCTTTCGTAAGGGGTTTTAATTTTTTGTTTTTCGATTTGTTGAATTAGAATTATGGCTACTCGATCGGCACACCAAGGTCCCATTTCATGTAGGGCTTCCAAGTAAATATCTAAAAATTGTGTGGGTTCTACTTTTGGATCTGGAATGCCTGAAAAACATAAAAATTAAATATATGTATCTCATACTAAAATATGCATGTCGTAAAAAAAACTATTTAAAAAACATAGAGTTCTTACAAAATAGTATACATACCTAATTTAACTGTAACTTAATTTTGAAACCTAATATGCGTACTGCTCATATAGGATATAAGACCACAATGTTAACAAGCAATATTAATTATATATTTTAATGTAACTATTTAATTAATTACTAAAATCAATTAATTAAGATTTTCTGAGCCAAGAAGCTCATTGAAGGACAATGTTACAACCATTATTATTATTATTATAATCTTTATTAACTTATAAGTAAATTACAAAATTAATAAAAGCTAGAGCTAGCTGCCAGGGCTTTCGTCTAGAGCAAAGAAAAGAAATAAAGAATAGAAAAGAAATAAGTAGTTAATGGATTTAGTTTATATACAATTTTCAATGTTTAGGTCGGACAAAATAGAGTATACAAGGTTAATGTTTTCAGGATTGACACAGGATAGGAGGTGAGTGAGGTTTTTGTTGGACAAGTTTTTGCAGGATTCAGATACTGTTGTATCTGAAAGCACACAAAGCTGGTGGTTCATTGTTGAATAAATGTTTATGTGTTAGGTAAGCGTAGTCAAGTCTAATTCTGATATATGCCTTCAGTTTTTTTGGAGGGATGTTATTAGGGTAAATTGTTTTAGTACCGTTGGGGTTTAAGTTTTTGTATATGCGGTTATAGTTGTCCCAATCGTTTTTTCCGTTTATATTTCCAATTTTCCAGTAGAACGTTTTTTATATCTTTTTTATTGTATTGGAAGAACATTATTAGAGGTTTGTTTTTTGCCGATTTTGCTGCTGCGTCTGCTGCTTCGTTGCCTATAATTCCAGTGGGTTTTGGAATCCAGACTATCTTAATGGTTTTGAAGTTGGATATAATATGGCTGTGAATTTCTTCGACAACTTCGATGGAGTTGGTTATTGCAGATAGTGTGGATAGGCTGTCAGAAAATATAACTGTCTTTTTTTTGTGTGAGCATTTTATTGCTTTAAGTATGGCAAATGCTTCGGCGGTGAATATAGATGAAGAGTTTGGTAGAAGTCCTTTCGAAAGAACTGAACCAATTTCATCGACTACGGCAAATGAAACGGTGTTATCTGTTTTTGAAGCATCAGTATAATAAAGAAGGTTCCAACCAAGGGATTTATATTCGTGAGCAATGCTTGAGTATAGGGATTTGTACATTTCTTTGGAGGTGCTTGACTTGGAATTTTTGCTGAGTTCGGTGTTTATGGTGTACATTAGAAGGTTCCAGGGTGGCTGTCTGTTGTAGTTCACGATGCTTTTGAATGTGATTGGGATATTACAATCCTTTGAAAACGAAAGTGCATTGCACAAGGTTGATTGAAGTCTCTGGGATCTTTTCCGAGTTAAGATTTTCTTGGAAATATATTGTATAGGTGATTGAAGTGTCGGGTTGAGTTTTTGAAAATGTTGGCGGTTAAGAAATCGACTCTTGCAGCTAGTTTGGGGAGTCCTGCTTCGGTGAGGATGTTGTTGATGGGAGTGGAGCGGAGGGCTTTTAAGCTTGTTCTGACGGCGGTGTGATAGGGGGTGGTAATGATTTGTAGGGATGTTTTGGAGCATTTTTCGTATATTGGTAGTCCATAATCAATTTTTGAAAGTACAATGGTTTTGGTTAAATTTATAAGAGTGCTAACATTTGAATAGCTGTTTGGTGAAGACAAAAATTTAATTATATTAACCCTGGCAGTAAGGCTTTTTTTATATAAACGCAATGATTTTTAAAACTAAACTTAGAATCAAATATAAGACGCAGAATTTTAATACAATTAACATTTTTAATAGGCGTGTTATTTAAGTTAACATAATTAGTTTTATTACACTTGTGTTTCTTGCAAATATGAAATAATTGAGATTTTGAATCTGAAATAATTGAACCTGAGTAATCGCTCCAACTGATCAAAGTTTCCATGATGTGAGAGAAAGTTGCCTCCACTTCACGTAAGTCTTTACATTTGGAGAATATTATGAGATCATCGGCGTAAAGAGTGGAAGCCGTTTATTATCCTGCTTATTTAATTGAAAGCAATACAAAATAGAACCACTGATAATGGTGATCCTTGCGGAATCCCATTCGTTAGTTTATGTACTTTGGAGTAGATGTTGTAGTACTTTACACGAAAACGTATGTTGGACTTACAACAGTTTTGATTTTAGAAACTTATGTTATTTTTACTTGAGAATTAATTAAAAATTAATTGGTTCTAAACTGTTTATATGAAAAAAAAAAATGTTAAATTTTTACTATTAACAGTTTTCAATTCATATGTGCAATGAATGCTTAATTTAATAAGGTTAAATATATAAATTTAAAAAAGTGATATAATAAAATATTAATCACATACCTTTCAACTCTTCTAAGAACTCATCACTGTATATTTCCGATGGATCGTATCTGTGGTCCTTTAAGAACGCTTTTCGAGTGCCAACTATGTCTTCTAAGATCATTGTTAGCTTACTTCTTTTGGGTGGATCACATTGGACAATAAATTCAGTTGGCTTCGTGCAGTACCTGTCAGATAATCTCAATTAGTATTATAAGCTATGTAGGTCGTAGGTATTTGCAAAAATCGTAGACTAGTTGCATGTATAAACATATAGGTATGTACATATTCGATTCTTATAATGCAAATATAAACTGAACTTTTTTAGGTACATATGCCAAAGAAATTATTTTAAATTGTTCGTTCCCATTATGAGAAATAGTTCCCTTTGCATTAATGGTTTACTAAAAAATTCTCGTAAGTAAATTAAAATATCACGGTAGACTAAAAAAAATCGTTCAACGTACTACATATTGTAGAATGTATTGTAAAAGGCAGATCAACATTTTTTCTATCGAATCTATGTCTGGCATAATATAATCTTTTGGGGTTGATAATCTATATCTACATTATCTATATTTATTTATGTATATAAAAATGAACCCTGTTTTCTTCTGGTCACGCTATAACTTGAGGACGGCTAAACCGATTTCTTTCATCTTTCTTTTAAATGTTTCGTAGAAGATTTGTCAATAAAAAAAAATAAAGAAAAGTGCACAGAAACTAGGAAAATTAAAAAAAAAATAAAACTAAACAGGTTGATTCCCTATTTTAAACTTTTTCAATGTTTGAAATAACTGCCAATTTGATGTATCGGAAAATTTATTAAAAATAAATAATAACATAAAGAGGGCTTTTAGTGTTTGTTAATTGCAAAATTTTAGCACCATATTATAAAACAATACTGGAAAGGGCTCTCCCACAGTTCCAGGATATTTGCTGACCGCTGCAACTGATTTTCCAGCAAGACAATGAGCCCATTCGCACAGCTGGAATAATTAAAGCTTGACTTAAAGATCAAATATAGAACAACTTTCCTGGTCACCCTACTCCCCACTTCCCCAGTCTTGAACAATATCGAAAATGTATGGGGTGGGTTGACACGAAAGATGTATGAAGGTGGGAAGCAGTACCAACAAAGAAGAGCTCATTGAAGGCGTTAAAATGGCCTGGGCCTTGATTATTTAAACTCTTTGTATGATTCAATAATAGTCCACATTTTTGATGTTATTAAAAATAAGGGGGGTAGTATTAAGTATTAAGATAATTATGTAAGCTATAGAATATAAATTAAAAAAAAAAAACATTTTTTACCAAAAAAGATAAATGCGTTACATTTAAACTGCAATAAAGAAAGTGATTCTATTCTAATGTTACAAAAAATACTTCATTTTACTGTATCAAAACGAAATAATTTCAGAAAACTCCATTCATTTCTCAAAATTATTTAAAATTTCTTTCTGTCTGAAAAAGCTCAATTCTTACTTGCAACTCTATACAAAATTAACTAGATACAAAAAAATGGAAGTTTAAGAAAAAACTTTACGTGAGGCTATTCAATTGTTACGGACTGTACATATGTATGTATGTACATACATAGAGGGAATAATAAGAATTTCCTGAAATCTTGATAAACCGAATAATGAATCACTGTCATCACTTCTCCAGGGTTATTCTCTTAATTTTGTAAGTCGATATCAAATTTTATTAACTTTTAAAGGAGATTTTAGCTAAGTTGAAAATCACTCTATCGGAATATGATAACGTTTTTAATTGTTAGGAAAAAAGTTTGTGAAAGTTTTAAGGTTATTTGTCTTCCTTGAGCTATCGTAATTTTGGGACAATTCGTGATATTTTATATTGCTAAAAAAGTTCCAATTAAGCTGTGATTCCTTCTAAGAAAATTTGCGATTTTTCCGATATAAAGGAAAGTAATGTTATACAATTTATAACTCGAGAACGGCTGAACCGAATTGGTTGAAATTTGGCACAGTGAGAGTTTAAAGTCTGGAAAAGGAAATAGGCTGATGGTTTCAACAACTAGGATATGAACTTCGGCTGTCCTCGCTCGTTCTCTTTTTAATAAACTTACGAAGTAGGTACATACGCTCGGCATCGGGCTATCTAGAAACTATGAAAAAATTGTATTTAAAATCGAATAAGCAACAATATTTTTCCAAAGCTTGAATTTCAGCACTAAATTGGGGAGAGACGAAGTTTGCCGAGCCCTCTAGTAATATAATAATTATCTAGTAATATATTAAAATTAAAAAAAATAATTTACTATTCCATATTTTAAAGGTTTAACAGGTAAATTTAAACAACTACTGTGATAAAACGGTAGAATATAAGAATATTTTAAAAATGAACAATCGTGGTTATTTGTGCAATTTTGTAATTAATACTTTTTATTCTACTTTAAATATTGAACATTTTGGGATAAGCTATAGTTTTTAAAAAAGGAAACAACATACACACATTATCAAACGACAAATGTCAGATAATATCAATTTATCCTTGGTTACTTGCAAAACCAGATTTTTAATTTTAATTATTTACCTCAAAACTGTAACGATGTCACTTGCTGTCTCAGCCTTGCAATAAACTTTCTTCTCGAGAATTTCAAGCATTGCATTCAAATCTTGAGGAGCACAACCAGCACTATGCAAAGGACCAGCTAATGCAAGCACCTTTGGCTTGGATATAAGTTTACTATAAAAATCCTTAAATATTAAAAACATATCACTTTGCTCTTTGATTTCGTGACAATCTTCCAGTACAATAAGGTTCACATTATTCATATTGATGTCACCATTTTTTAGTCCAAGCAGACAAGTCTTCGGCTTAAGAATTAAAACTTGGGCTCCCTCGATTTCTACAATTGGACTTTGGTTTTCATTTTGTTTTGCTTCGTTGTACACTTTTAGATCAGTCAAGTGATAAATCAAGTTAAAGGCAGATTCTCCTGACTGTCGACTTAGGTAGAGGCTTACTTTTGAATGATTCATTCGAAGTTCAAGAGCCTTTTCCTGTAAAAGTTTCAGGGCTATAAATTCTTTGGAAGACTTGTGCCCAAGACATAACATGGTGTTTCGTTCAGAAGCCGACGCAAGCAGTTCTACTTGATAATCGCGAGGGGTAAAGGATGTTGTGTGAACATTATCACACCAATGGAATGCCATTTTACGATTATATTATATTTGCAATTATTAAATATATTAAAATCAAATCAAGAAACACATAACTTGTAAAATATAGTTCTATAAGAAAGAAATTAATATTATGGTAGCCCGAGGAGGCTTTCGTGCAAATTTAAAAAAATTACAAAATTTGTATGTTAATGTTAGGATTTAGGAACAAAAAATGAAACGTCAAGTATAGCTACGTTTAGAGGTAAAGAAAAATATATTTTCTCAGTTCTTAGTCTGCTATTACACGATGAATCTAGATGCATGCAACATCTTCGAATTCTTCTTTGTTATTCTATTCTGTTTCTCAAGTGCTATTACACGATGAAACCAGATTCATGAATCTATTTTGACAGTTCTCTTTTATTTATATTTCGTTGTTTGACTTGTAGGTTTGCTTATGAGACTTTTCAAATTCAGATGATTTCAGTTTTCTTTGAAATCAATTAAACAAATATTTAAATTTGATTTGTTTTTATTTATTGATGAAGAATATGAATTTTGGAATACAAATTAGTATAAAAAAACATTTATAATGTTAAGATGCATCGAAGTTTCCTTCTCGAAGAACGAAACCATATGAAAGAGAACAGTAAAAAAGCGAACAAGAACAAAGACAAACGTCAAATTGTCGCACGGAAAATTTTACCCGTGCGACACAGGTCGATTTTCTTGCTTTTCTAGATTCATCGTGTAATAGCAGACTATTACACGATGAATCTAGATGCATGCGACACTTCGAACAACATAAGTGCAAAAGAGATACAAAATTCGAAAACATGAGACGCAAGAAAATCGACCTGTGTCGCACGGGTAAAATTTTCCGTGCGACAATTTGACGTTTGTCTTTGCTCTTGTTCGCTTTTTTACTGTTCTCTTTCATATGGTTTCGTTCTTCGAGAAGGAAACTTCGATGCATCTTAATATTATAAATCTTTTTTATACTAATTTGTATTCCAAAATTCATATTCTTTATCAATAAATAAAAACAAATCAAATTTAAATATTTTTTTAATTGATTTCAAAGAAAACTGAAATCATTCGAATTTGAAAAGTCTCATAAGCAAACCTACAAGTCAAACAACGAAATATAAATAAAAGAGAACTGTCAAAATAGATTCATGAATCTGGTTTCATCGTGTAATAGCACTTGAGAAACAGGATAGGATAACAAAGAAGAATTCGAAGATGTCGCATGCATCTAGATTCATCGTGTAATAGCAGACTATTACACGAGGAAACCAGATTCATGAATCTATTTTGACAGTTCTCTTTTATTTGAATTTCGTTGTTGACTTGTAGGTTTGCTTGCGACACCTTTCACATTTAAATGATTTCAGTTTTCTTTGAAATCAATTAAAAAAATATTCAAATTTAATTTGTTTTTATTTATTGATGAAGAATATGAATTATGGTATACTATTTAGTATTAAAAAAGATTTATAATGTTAAGATGCATAGAAGTTTCCTTCTCGAAGAACGAAACCATATGAAAGAGAACAATAAGAAAGCGGACAAGCGAGCAGAGAAACGTCAAATTGTCGCACGGAAAATTTTACCCGTGCGACACAGGTCGATTTTCTTGCGTCTCATGTTTTCGAAATTTGTTTCTCTTTTGCACTTATGTTGTTCGAAGTGTCGCATGCATCTAGATTCCTCGTGTAATAGCAGACTAGTAATTCAAAATGGTTTCGTTCAGTCGGGACTCAGTAAGAACTTAAAGATTTGCAGTATTTTTGGCTCAACTTTCTTTTAGGGCAGCACGAATTCTCACACGCGGTTTTTTTTTATTCAATAGATATTCGCAAAAAAATAATATTAACCTCAATTTTAAGGCGAGGAAACATTTATTTGTATACAAAATTCACACAAATTCAATTTTTTAAAAACCAGAGGATTAAAAAGCAAAGATTCGTTGTTGTCAAATTTCCAATACGACAGTTTTTTGCAAAATGTTCGAAAGGGAGTGGGTTAGGTAATCAGGATATTAGGTACGCAGATATTTTATATTTAACCAATTGTGTCAAAATTTAGACTCCGCAACTGGTTAACCCATTTTTTACATCACACTAGTGTCAAAATTAAGAAAACATATAACTATAAATACTTTCCTTTTGTTTTATTAAAATAATACTTTGTATTCATTAAGATCTATTTAATAGTATTTATTTTTGTATTTGATACATAGCAAAACGAACAGGCTTTTTCAGCTGTCACTTGTCCTTTCATTCGAAGAAATAAAGTCATATATTTAATCATTAGTTCTTGTTTCATTTTTAAAACAAAACATATTTGGTGACGGAGAATAGCAAGTGGAATTGATGAAGTAACTTTTTAGTGGATCGTTCCTAGCTACAAATTCCACGACAATTAAATTATCTGCAGAGAAGTTTATGACGGCACTTAAGAACAGCTTAACCAAGTTCATTTACGACCCAGAGAACGGATTGACATTTTCTGAGTGCTTTAGCCCTCACGAAGATTTTTTCAATGTGGATGCTAACGATTTGAATGATGCATCTAAGAAAATTAGATGAGATAACGTATACTCGATACTCCACTCTGATGTTACCAAAAAATTCACCCGAATTTTATTTTAAAGAAACTGTAAAAAATTAAGCAGGGATTGTTCGCATTAAGGCCCTTGCTTGCAGTAATGTTACTGGCCAAGCATCAACAGAGACATCATGCAGGTGGTTAGAGAATGCCCTGCGTATGCAACATCAGTCCCAACATCTATCAAATTCCTATTATCGTCATGGCTAGTGTCAGTCAAACCTTGGTCAAGGATAAAGAATTTCAATGAACATTCTCCTTCGCCGGCAAAAATAAAACTAAAACTAAAATTTAAATTTCTGTCAAAAAGAGAATGAAGAAAATGCGAAACTTGGCACCTTTTTTCTATCCCTTTTCTTTTTTCTAAAAATAATGCTTTCTCTTTCGAGAATTAATGTACATAACCAGCCACTAAATAAAAATCGACCTGTTTGTTTTGGAAAGTTGAGCCAATGGATGAGAATTTTACTTGTGGACAACACTTTATCATTTATTACTTCATATTTGTGTAAACCCACGTGTGGATGTTTGAATTTGAACTTTACAAAAATTCATGTTTCAAAATTAATTTTTTTTGTTGGAAATCAAATAGCTTCAATGTTTAAATTGTTTATTTTTGCAAAGTAGAGTAATAAATATGGATGGAAACAAAAACATACAAGAATCAGATGCTACTAAAGCTAGTTTCAATGGGTGGGGTGACGGCATGAACGACGAAGACAATGAAGACTTACTTCTCTTGGATGATGACCTAAATCTTAATACATCGTCGTTACGTTGCGATGAAAAGTTTGCAGGCTTTGATAACACTGCCGCAGAGAATTGGATATATCCTTCTAACTTTCCGGAACGTGCCTATCAATTTAATATTGTTCGAAAGGCCCTCTTCCACAACACACTTGTTGTTCTGCCCACAGGCCTGGGCAAAACTTTTATCGCAGCTGTGGTAATGTATAATATATACCGATGGTATCCCTTGGGCAAGATCATTTTCATGGCTCCAACGCGCCCTTTGGTTGCGCAACAAATAGAAGCTTGCTGTAAAATCGTTGGAATATCAAAAACTGATTCCGTCGAGATCACCGGTAAGCTCAGCAAAACTAAACGAGCTCAGTTATGGCAAACAAAGCGGGTTTTCTTTGCTACTCCACAATCAGTTCAATCTGACATTCTAGATGCCGAACTTAATTTTCCCTTTCAAGCTGTTAAGCTTATTGTTGTCGATGAAGCGCATAGAGCGAGAGGGCGCTATGCCTACACGGAAGTCGTTCGATGTATTTCGAGCAAAAATAAATTCTTTCGAATACTCGCGTTATCCGCCACACCAGGTCGGCGAAAAGAGGATGTCGAGGAAGTTATTCGGAATCTTTTCATATCTAATCTGGAGGTACGAACTGAGGATTCTGTTGATGTAATATCTTACGTACACAGGAGACAGTTGAAAGTTGTAGTTGTTGATCTTGGCACGAAGTTAACTCGAATTCGTGATGAGCTCCTCCAGATAGCTGATCCACATATTCGAAGCTTAATTGAAAATCGTCTAATTTCCGGTAGACCCGGTAGCATAAGTCGCAACTGGCTTGTCATGGAGCATAAAAAATTTCGTGAAATGACCCAGAACTGTGGGGTGCCATGTCAAAGAGAGTTGAATTCAGATTTTAACATTTGCATTAGTGTGTATCATGCTATAGAATTGCTAGAGCGTCATGGACTAAGAGTTTTTCTGAATAACTTCGAAAAAACACAAGATGGTCCAAAGTTTGTGATGACTTTGCGTCCCGATTTACGCCGGCTTGTGGAAAAAGTAAGAGATGAGGCAGGTCCGAATCCATTTGAATTTAGCGACCAATGCACGCTAGATGGGCAGATAGCTCCTATCCCACCAAATATTGATTTTGGGCATCCTAAGTTTGAAATAGCGAGGGAACATGTTTTGGCACATTTTGAAGTAAGTTTTTATATTCAACAATGTACATGAGCAAATAAATTTAGTTAGAATTGCATTTAACTTTTAATTTTTAGGCTAACAAGGAAGGTAGAGTAATAATCTTTTGTGAGTATAGAGAATCTGTAATGCTGATGCATCGTTTACTTCTTCAACATCGACCATTAATACGACCGAGATTGTTTGTCGGTAAGTTTTTGTTTTATTTTTGTTGAAAATACCCTTTCAGATTGTTCATTTCTCTAAATTATATGTACTTTAAATTTAGATTTCTATTCAAGTAAATTTTCGTAATTTGTTTATTGGGAAAATTAAAATAAAAGTTAGTTTGTATTGTTATCGTTCCTCTAATGAAGAAGTCTTAGTTTTATTTTCTAAAGGAAATTACTAATCAAGAGGACACTTTCAAAAATTTTGTATGAACTTTAAAGCTTAAAAACCTATAGTAGAGGATCCGAGTATAAAACGACCTTCACCGAACTGGTTAATGGATGAAAAGTATTTTATATCAAATGTAACATGTTTACAAACATATCGCGAGTGGGTTGGCTGAAAATTTCAATCCAGGATATAATTAATTAAATATTGAAATTTTTTTTCCGACTTTTATTTAACTTAGTTGCGTTGAAGTGCGATAAATTGAATTTTTTGTAAAATTATGTAGTTTTCCGATACCTCGCTAGAGCCTAATAATCTATATTAATAAAAATGTTTGTTCCTAATCGCTAATCTCAAAAAGTTCTTAACCGATTGCTATCAAATTTTGACACAACATTGCACTCAAGTACGTGAGTGTTTATATATACCTCAAACAAAAATAAAATGATGAACATGAAAAAAAAATAAATAAACAAAAATAAATGAAATATGTATGTAGTACATAATATGTATAATATTCAATAACTTTCAAGTTGAACATTTTGAAAAATCTGGACGGTTCAAGGTGCCTTTTGTAGATTGCAATGTGATACAGGTTTGGTAGAAATTTGGAAAAAAAATTGGCGCTCAAAAAAACAATGAAGGAAAAATGAAATTATCTTCAAAATTATTTTCTGCTATGTAAATTGACGTTTTTGACATCTAAAATTTAAAATTTATTTTATTTTCTTAAGTCTAAAGTACAATTTTGGAAAAAATTCAATATAAAGTTTTGTTTGGTAAAATTTTTACCAAAAATTGGTAAAATGTTTTTTGACTCGAATATATAGAGAATAAACAACGACATTGACGTCATTTTTATTTTATTTTATTTTATTTTATACATAATACAACTATGTATTAACTTTTGATACAATTTTGACAAATATCAAAGTGACAGCTTTTGTACGAAAAATAAAAAAAAAGTAAAATTTACAGAAAAGGGTCAAAAACTGTTTTTCGGCTCTAATGCCTTTACAACAAGCAATGATATTGACTTCAAATGTATTTTAATTTCAACATAATTTGTCAATAAATAAATGATAAAATATTGACGAATATCAATTTGAATTTTTTTAACTACAAAAAATTACTAAAAGTTCTACCAAAAATTGGTAAATATTGGTTTTCCAACCCAATATCTCAAGAAATGTCTCAAGTCTGTTTTGTTATTAAAATTGTTATCAATCAAAATCAAAAGTAAATCAATTAATATCAGAAATGTTTTCAAAAGTTATAATGGGAAGTTATCAGTTATTATTATTTTTTGGTTACTTACAGATGAAAAAAATGTATAATAATTAACAATTTGACTGACTTTAAAATAATTTAAAAAAATGTATGAAGTGTTTTGCTAGAAGTTATGAACCTTTTTTAATTTTATGCCCAGCGAAGCGGGCTGAATACAGCTAGTGTATTAATATGAATGTATGTTTAAACAGGTCAAGGTGGTACTGGATCCATTCGAGCAGTTACCCAGAAGCAACAAATGAATGTAATAAATGATTTTAGAAGTGGAAAAAGCAATGCATTAATAGCAACATCAGTTGCGGAAGAAGGCATTGATGTTGGTGAGGTGGATTTGATAGTTTGTTTTGATATAAATACTTCAAATCCAACCCGATTTATTCAAAGAATTGGAAGAACTGGTCGTAAAAAAGAAGGACAAGTCCTACTTCTTGCAACCGAGGGAAAAGAGCACTCAATTCTGAAAGATGTCCTTTCGGAACGAAGTCGGCTTAACAAAAGTATTTCCCGTGGTACACAATTTAATTCCGTTTTTTACAAACACGCTCCGCGAATGGTTCCTGCTGAATTTAATCCAAAATGCGTTAAAGTATTTATTCAAACACCACAACTAGATGAATCAAAAAATGAACACAAAAAGGCGACAAAAGGCAATAAGTTTTTACAGCTTTGTCAAAAAAAAGATTTGAGATATTTTTTTAATCAAAAAGTTTCATTAGATGAAGAAGATAAAGGTGTGTTTGAAGACAATCGAGTTTCAAAAAAAACAACACCAAACTTCTCAAAGAATGTTACTTTGCCCATCGATCCTGATGACGTGCTTCCAATAAATATGTCTACTTCTCTTCAAACAAATGGTATCAAAAAAAAAAGTATGAAGAAAATGGGTAAATATATTCGAAATTGTACAATTACACAACCTATTGAAACTGCAAAAGCCATGGGTTCTAATAAACTTTTGAATGAAAGCCTTACATTTTTAATTGAACAAAGTCCCTTTATTCTGACTCGTATATGGTCCCGAATGCAAGGAATATGGGAAAGGGGGACTAATGGCAATAATATTCCATTGAAAGGAATTACTAATGAGGATCGAAAAATTATTGGAGCATATGTGAAATTAGAAAAAAATGTTGGTTCTAAAGAAGCTGTTGCTGAACTAATTCAAAGGAAAGGAAAAATTCCTATACTTGCTTGTGTTTCCAATTCAACTGTGAAACACAAATTGATATATGACAATATGAAGCATGGTGGAATTTTTCAAAATAATTTCGAGTTTTTTATGGGCAAATTCAGAGAAATTTTATCAGAATTTCCTTCGGACGAAATTTCAAACGATTGCTACATGAAATCAATGGTTTATGAGGAAGAAATAGATCAAACTGCATATATTTTCGACGCGAGCAATTGCAACTATAGTAATGAAAGTTTTCTGAATTCTAAATACATTAGCCAATGGGGGGACGTTGTAAACCAGACAAGAAACAGTTCAATTGTTCCTCAATCTCCAGTACTAAATTCTTTAAATGTAAATGATCAACGTGAACGTAAATCAAATCCAATAATAAACGAAAGTGATGATGATGTCATGTTTGTTGGAACGGAACATCAATCAACTCCAATAGGGAAAAGTTCGCAGAAACAAAATAATATTCTTCATTTCGAGAAGTCATATAAAGTTCCAACAGATGAGGCAGTTTTTTTCGAAACAATTTCTGCCCAATGTACACAGAAAAGTAAAGAACAAAACTTTGGGAACAGATTGAATTTCTTCGACGATCATTTTGACGCCCTATTTACTGCAAATAGTGGTATTAAACGTATTGAAAATTGTAGCATGCCCAAACTTTGTCATGAAAAATATTTCGACGTTATTTCAAAACAGTCAACATCAACAAGTCCTGCTATTGAGAAATCGAAAGTTCATATGAATCTTTTGAATATAACATCAACTTTGGGTTCAAATGATTCAATGCAAGACGATGAAATTGCCTTATTTGATGATGTCACCAAAAGAAAGCTTTCAAACAAAACAGTCGAAAGTTATTCGCCCAAGAGTTTGAGAGTAAGTAAAACAACTATTGAAGCAAAATGCCGAAGTAATGAAAATGCTCATCCTGAATTAGCAGACATCGATATTAATGACTTATCAGAATTTTCTTTCCACGAAAATGTAACAAGTTTTAAAATTGATTGTAATGCTCCGACTTCTTTATTACCTCGCACAATTTCTCCTGACATATTTGTAGGAGTATGCGAACCAATTTTGGAACATAAAGCTAATGAAAATTCACCTTTAAAATTAATTACTCCCGCGGTATCACCATGTATAGTTTCAAAAAAAGTGCTTACTTGGGGAGAGATTCGAAAAAAATACATCAAACCATCGCTGACAGAATCCAGCAATACAGTTGTAGAAAGTCAAGAAAATAAAGACGATGTTATAAACTGTGAATCAAAAATTATCAATTCAGGAAAAGATTTTATCAATGAGAGTTTAACAAATATGTCAAAAAAAAATCATTCAAAAAGAAGAATAATTATAAGTGATGATGATAGTAGCGACGACAAAGACTTTTCGACATTACGAAAAAAACGAAAAACACATACAAAAGGAAATCCCGTAGTATTAATTTGATAAAACTTATTGGGATTATTTTGGTAATTTTGTTTTTTCTCTTTAGCTCATTCCTAAAAGTTTGTCTAAAGATGCGCGCTTAAGACAAAAGAGCAAGAATGACTTTATTCACAATGAAGCAGCATTGAGTGGTTCGGCTACCGAAGATGAGTTGGAGCATACAATTGGTCGATACATTCAAGATTCAGTTGTGGTCGATGACGATGAGACAGAAAATGTCTCTTTAATACCTATGACTGGAATTTATCTTCGATCAATAAGGTAAATAATTATTTTTTTACAGATATATTGATTTAATCTCTAATTTTCTAGAAGTCCTTGTGGAAACATCAGAGGTGCTTTTAAAATTCCTGAGCGCCGACAATATAACGATGATTCGAAAATATTTTCTCAAAGGGTGATCGAAGACGATTCATATGTTCCCGATTCATTTGTTGTTGTCAGTGAAGATGAGTCAGATGTTGATAAATCTTTGTGTCCACTGGAACGGGCAGAAGAAATTCTTAAAAACAAAAGGCGGGCAAAACGCAGAGCGATGCAAAATTTCCCAAATTGTGAGGTTTTACAGCCTATGAAGAAAAAACGTGTTTTGAGAATTCATAATAGCTCGGAAGATGATGATGACTTTGCTTAGTATCGTATTTGTTGTGTATTCATAAATTGTATTTGGTCCTTTCACAACCTATTCAAATTTAACAAATAAGTAAACAAAACTATAATGAATCTGTTTATTTTATTTTGTTATAGTTTTGAAACAGTCTTATATATTTGATAAACTTAAGAAATATAAAATCGAAAAATATTAAAACTATAGCTTCATATATGTATGTATATTTAGAATCAACAATCTCTGTGCCCAATAAACGGCAACCCTTACAATGGTAGTTTTAATCAATTTTGCTCTTTATGCAATTTAAAATCAAAAGAAGATTATCTCCACTTCTTCAGTACATGTCCAATATTCAAACCGCAAAGGCGTTCTTTTTTCGGCAAAAATACTTTTACCCTACAAGAAACTATCAACATCCCAAACGAGCACGACTGGAAAACTTTACGCAAGAATCTAAAAGCAATTTACAAGTATAGGTTATTATTAATAACAGAATTTTCCTAAATTTTAAGTTTTTTCATATGTTCAAAATCAAAAAAGTTATAAAACTTTCAAAAATTTTGTCAGCCTGACTGACGGCATAGCCATAGCTTTAATATTCCAAATATTGTATTTAATTGTTAAGAACTGAATGTAAATAAATGAATTACTTACTTACTTACTGATTGGAAAAATTAAAAGAAATTACCACAAGGCAACTTTACATTTTAACGGGATAAAAAGTAGCCATGTGCTATTCCAGACGATAATCTACACTGAGTTACAAAAACAGTGGTGCAGTCATACTTGTTGATGTTTTGTTATCATTTTGACAAAATACCGCTATGTTTTTCCAAAGGTTGACTTATTAGAACTCGCCAGGGGGTTGGCTTTGGCTGAGGATGGACAAAGTGGCGTCAAGGCTCAGGTCAACCCAAAACAACACCTGATGCAAGGTCGAGATCGTCATCAAACAGCGGTTGAGCTGTGTCAATTATCCGTTGGAGTGAGGTCTGTGAAAGCACAAATAGTGCAGAGTGGTCTGAGAGCAAGAAGTCCTGTTCGGGTACCAAGACTCAAGCAGGTGGAATTTGCTCGACTTTACTAAAATTATACCAAGGTTGACGGGATCAGAGTTCTTACCACTTATGAGTCCAGCTTTCGTCTGCGGTCACCAGATGGACGTAGAAGAGTGTGGAGGCGAACATGTGAGAGATACTCTACGGTAACAGTTGTCCAGCTTGAAAATTTCTTGAGAGGTTTTGTCATGGTGTGGGCAGGTATTTCCGAAAAAAAACCGTTCGTGGAAGGGTCGGTGAACTCCAAATAATAGGTCTGTTCCAAGTGTGTGAAATTAGCCGAAAATCACCGAAAAACTGTGAAAAGCTGTTCCAAGTTACACATTTTTCGTAGTTTTTCACAGAAGGGAGGCTTGCAACTGACGAGAATTCAAATCGAAGTGAGACAAGGAAAGACTATACAGTTTTTGTGAGACTTAGAAAGACTAATAAAAACGGAAAATTTGCTCTTTTGGGAGACTGGTTCGTTACATTTTTTCTGTGGAGTATGCTTTACGGTAGTCGTCTTTACCAGACGACACACAAAAGCAGGTGAAGGAAACAATTTTGGGTAGGTATCTATTCGTATTATATCGTCTTGTATGGTTTGATCTTTGATAAATTTTTTGTTGATGATGATCAGATGAATGTAATTTAGATAGGTTATCCTGGTAATCCTAATAAGGATATTGAGATATTATGAAATTATTGTATTGTCATCGGTTCTTGATAAGTGTACAAAGTTTTAATAAAATTGGTTCTTGTAAAGTGGGTCAAAATCTAGTGTAAAGGAGTCGGTTACATACATACATACATACAAGTGAAGCTAATATAAGCGTGCATAGGAGAGATTTAGCTGACGGAGCTTTTATAAATCAAAAATAAATGAAAATTTATTTATAATTTGTTATTTATTTTTGGTTTTATTAGATTTTTAATAATGTGTGCCCCCACCAGCTTGCAAAATAAATTCAAAAATTCTATCTTTTAAGGATTTATAAAGAGATTCCAAGTAGTCCTGTGAAATCTCACTCCAGGCAGCAAGTGGACGTTTTGGTTCGCAATGAAGGATTTTACCTCTCCGACTGTGTGTATTGGAGAGTTGTCCTGCTGAAAAATCTATGGAATTGGTCCAAAAATCTAGCTAACTTTGAGGAATATTGTTTCAAACAAGGCTTTGTAGGTTTTCCCAGACATTTTGGTATCTTGGACAACCAAGTCTATAGCGCCATACTTTTCTTCTACTTTTTTCTTGGCTATTTATTTAGCTTTCTTATTAAAAACATTTTTTTTTGTTTACAGAACTCTTCTCCAACTGACCCGGATCCGTGCCACGCCCGAGCTCTTCCGACTATGGTCCGATGTCCACGTTAGCAACGGTCTTTGTATATGAAAACTATAGTACTCTCCTCATGGATGAGGTCGAATGGTGCGGCATCTAGTTTTTTTTCGTTGAACCTCTCGTGGAGAAATTATTTACAGATGGGAGACTCGCAACTGACGAGAATTCGAATCGAAGTGAGACAAGGAAAGACTATACAATTTTTGTGAGAGTTAGAAAGACTAAAAAAAACGGAAATTTTGCTGTTTTGGGAGACTTTGGTTTGTTAACATTTTTTTAGTCGAGTATGCTTTACCAGACGACACACAAAAGCACAGAAAAAAACAATTTTGGGTAGGTATTCCCGTATGGTTTGATCTTTGATGAATTTTGTGTTGTTGGTGATCAGATGGATGTAATGTAGATTAGTAGGTATTGAAATATAATTATTATAATGTTTTAAGTCCGAGCGTTTAGGAATATGGAAAAGGTTTACAAGAGTTTAAATTTTTGTGAGAATCGAAAAGCTAAATATGTGAATGGTTATACTATGCAAAACAATGTAGGTTCTTATTCATCTTTAAAAGACTATCTTATTGAAAATTATGAACTATGTAGGTAGATAAGTATAAGGAAATTATGTTCATATTTAGAAACTGAAATGGTTTAAATGTTATGTGTTCTCTTTTTAATATTGCCATGAAAAAATGTTGTTTTAAATGTAACTGCATACTGTAGGTCGGTAGGTATGTATATGTATATTTTTTCTTATTAAAATAAGAACTTTAAATGTTCCTTTTTAGACTAGTTTTTCTTACTTATTATCTTATTTTGCATTTTTAATTCTTTTGAATCTTCGAAAAAAAAACTCGGAAGGTATTTAGGTACGTATGCAGTACCACAAGTTATTTTATCTTATTTTCTGAAGTTTGACTTTTACATATGTTATTTAGAAAACCATTTTAAAACCATACTTGATGAGCCAGACAAATCCTATGGGCCAAACATCCTCCCAGACATAAAAAAATATTCAACCGTGAACATAAGCCCGAGGATATTACATATGCTTGCAATTTGGAGCAAGTGAGAGTTTTTTTTTTTAGTTTAAACTTTTAAAGCAGATTTTGCTTGTGATAAAAGTATTTGGAACAGTCTGTAACATATTTTTGGTTTCTATGAAATATGTTGTACATTGAAGAAGTTATATCTGTTCAGAATCGCCAAAACCAGTACCAATTGAAAACAAAAAAGTTGCACTTTGACGAAATTGAGGTCAAGAGATCGGGAATGCTTTTAATATTTACATGAACTTGATGTAAATGACACCCTTTCCCTTCGGCTTTCATTTTAGTGCTGATTTGTTGCAACCAACATAATGTTTTGTTTAAAAATCCATAAAGTAAGAAAAGTGCGCATATGCCCTGGTGTCCCATTTTAATTTCTAGATGTAAAAAACATTAGAAACTTGGGATAGAAGTTAACGTAAGTTCTCAAAATTAAGTTCTGTAACATGAAATATGTGTGAAGAGGGAAGTAAGACAGTAATTATCTCTGCGTGGGTTTCCTTTGTCTTGTCAATTGTCAATTAAAATTACATCAGATTGAATTCATTTTTTTCCATACAAAAATTAATACATTAAAATCTATTCGTCACTCTTATTTACAGTAAATATTCAAAAAAAAAATATTTGTTTCAGCAAAAAATTTTGTTAAATAAAAAATTACAAACATTTCATTTTAGAGAGGTTTACAAAACATTTACTATTTTATTTGATATTTATGCAATTTCTTTTAATAATAAGACAATAAGAAGTCATTTTAAAGAAAATTATTTCAATATTTTTAAATAGTCTAGTCATCATCGTTAGGATCATTGAAAAATTCCTCATCAAGCCAATCATTATTCTTCTAAAATCATCATTATCTTCATCATTATAATTTGTTAATTTATAATAAAGTAGTTCTGATATTAATATTAAAAGCATTCCTGATCTCTTGACCTCAATATCGTCAAAGTGCAACTTTTTTGTTTTCAATTGGTACTGTTTTTGGCGATTCTGAACAGATATAACTTCTTCAATCTACAACATATTTCATAGAAACCAAATATATGTTACAGACTGTTCCAAAGACTTTTATCACAAGCAAAATCTGCTTTAAAAGCTTAAAATAAAAAAAAAACTCTCACTTGCTCCAAATTGCAAACATATGTAATATCCTCGGGCTTATGTTCACGGTTGAATATTTTTTTATGTCTGGGAGGATGTTTGGCCCATAGGATTTGTCTGGCTCATCAAGTATGGTTTTAAAATGGTTTTCTAAATAACATATGTAAAAATCAAACTTCAGAAAATAAGATAAGTTAAATTATCATTTTAACAGCTTTAAAGCGTCTGGCACAAGTTATATCCGACGACGGCAAGTGTCTGGCAGTGCGGACATTATTTTCTAATAATGCTATTTATGAAGTTAACATAAAAATCAGCCATCAGAATTTAACATAGGTTAGCATTATTTTTACTCACCTTTGTCACCTGATACCTGTAGATTGGCCGTCTACCTAACTTAGCTGATATGCAGGCCGTCAAAGTACATATGAGAGCTACTCAGTACCACAAGTTTTGCCTTTCAGAAAATAACATATGTCTGGCAGCCCTGGGCTCTTACTCTAAGTTGAGATTTTAAATAGTGAAGAAAAACAAATTTCCAACTTGGCCAACTTGAAAGTTTGGGGCAAGTTGACAAATAGTGAAGAAAATGGCTCTAAGAGGATTAGAAAGATGTCGAATAAGAACAAATATATTTAAACAAAAAAAGGAATTTCACAACCAGCTAAGTACGTCTAGCAATCCTTTACCTGGCCTACCACTAACACCAAGGACAAGCGCTCCAAAGCTAAGTGCCCTTCAATTTTAAAATCTTCTTTAGTTCTATTTGGATTCAATAATCCTTCTTTTCTTTCAGCTGAAGTCCTCCCCCTTGGGATGCGAAGCCGTGAAGTGCCTCTGGCCACCCGAGAGGCCACCAAGTATTTGTTCTACATTCCCTTTTCTTAATATCTATCTTGTAGTAGAAGAAGTAGTTGGAATGGTGGGTTGGGATATAGATAGGATTGAGAACGACAAGAAAAGGATGATAGGGGATTTGGAAAGGACGTTAGAGGATTGATTGGGAGATACAAAAATAGGTAGGTATAGGACTAATAGGGGAAGACATGGTAGACTGGGGATGGGAAAGAAGTGAAGGGGGATGATTGAACAAAAAAAATAGTGAGAAAATATATCTCCCAAAAGGGAAACGGAACACGATAATTAAAGGTAAGTAGTGTAGACAGCCTGGTAGTGAAGAACTATGGTATGCGGGCGTGGCTTGACTTTGCTCGCCTTGACTTTCTCCGCCACGAGAACTCACCTCGTCATAAAAAAAATTCGTATTCCAAACACAAGAAAAAAAAGGAAACACAAAAGGATACAAAAATAGTCGCAGCTTACCCACATTCACATCCTGTTTCCAGTAGATGACAGTTCCGGTTGGGCCGTTCCCACACCACTCCTTGGAATCGGGAGGCCGATATTTTGCCCGATTCTCGATTTATATACCACTACGGCTGGTCACACCTCATCGTCGACTTGTTGGTTGTCTTTCAAGTTAAAATCAAACACTCAGTTCGGTCGAGGCAAATATATGACATTTTATTTCTTATGGATTTAAGGTAGGGTCCAACAACAACATTTAAAAAATATTTGAACAATTAAAATAAACAACAATCAGAAAATCTATATATATAAAACAAAGACGGGTTTGTTACAACACATAGCTCGAGATCTGCTGAACCAATTTTCATGGTTATTGATTCGTTGGATTTGTCTCCACCAGAATACATCTTAAAAACAATGAAAATTAACACACCATGGCTCATTTTTGTCTCTGCACTACTGAACACTGTACTATGCCGAATAATATTTGTATATTAAAAAAATGTTTTTTCCTTCAATATTTTAAATTAAATTGCTTACGAAATTAAAAGTCTTGATGAATGGTGTCGAATTCCGACACATATTTTAAACCGCCACCGTGTTTTTGAACTAAATAACTGACAGTTAATAGTCAAAGTTGACATTAAACATCAATATTTATTATTATCGATAAGAAAATACAAAAAGTGTCCTCCTGGAAGTTTGATCAAGACAAACGGTTGCCACTTTTCAAATCTGAATTTCTTTATTGAAATAATTTAGACTTGCCAAGTAGCACTGTTTACAAAACAGTCATAACATTGAAGATTGAAGTTTAGAATGGCCGAATTGAATTTTTGATAAAACGGCCACTGTACCTAAATCCATCGTTTCTCGAAAGAGTTGGTAACATTTTTAAGACTGTATTAGGTAATCTCTAGATCTACTGAACCGTTTTTTTAAATTCTTTTACCAATAGAAAGTTAGCTATGAATTTTGTGATAAATTGGATTTGGAAAGAAGCAGAAAATAGTGCCTCAAGATTGTGTTTAAGAGAAATACAAGGAAAACATAGTGAACAAAATATAAGGTTCATTTATATGTAGGTTTTTATGCTTGATTGGAGCTGGTATCTTCATGCCATCTATTCTGGTAAGGGTTTTTGAATCTTAAAATCTAATCATATAAGTCGCTATTGTTCATGGTCCTGTATCTGAAGAGAAAAGATCTGGGAGACGCTTTTATTTTGCAAACAAAAAATTAATGGCGTTTCCAGAATTTCAAAAGTCATTAATCGAATTGAGATTAAAAATTGCGCTCATTGGTTAAGTTATGAGTGCCAAAACTTTATTAGAACCTGGATATGAAGATTTAAAAGCAATTTCTTTCACACAATTTGAAAAACAGGGCAGAACAACGTCTGCGGGGTCAGCTAGTAAATAAATAATGAACAAATTAATTAAACCAAATAAAAAATGTTTACAGAAAAAATGATGGTATGTGGATATGATAGGATTTGACCTATCAAAAAAAAAAAGGAAAGGCAATAAAAAGAAGGTAAAAAAAGAGAGGGACATGACCTTTCCTCTCCCCTCGGTGTACCTTTCCGCAGACTTAAGTGGCAACACCTTGTATCAAGGCTATGCCCAACACCACTAAGGCCTGTTCACCTAATCACGACCCGAACCTACCTTTGACACTGCATAGCGTCCCTAAACGGGGTTCCTTAATCCTACCTAGAGAGCGCTCTGTATAGGTGGCAGCACAAAGGCGTGCTTTTTTTCGATTTAAAATCCGCTCCGGCGTCGAAGGCGTAGATAGGGGCCTTCTCCGCCTTTCCCTTTCCTCCTGAATGTTTTTTTTTATATTCAATTTAAAAATTACTTGATTATTATTATTTTTAATGACCACCAACAATATAATTAGATAAATAATTAAAACTTGGATGCCAACGACCGTTTAGGTTGAGCATTTAAATTTTTGATTTGCCCAGAAGTATGCAATGACTTCCGCTGCTTTCGCTTGGCCTTTTTATGTTTCCGGTGCCTCGCTTTTGGGGAATGTTGTTCTTTATCGTACGGGTATAAAAAGGCAGTTTCTCGGGATTCCCAATTAAAACATATGATAAAGAAAAAAAAACTCGCGGAACAGTGCGTGGACCTGCCCACTCTTTCGTGGTGGTTGGCCTGCCGCAAAGTCTGCTATTACACGATGAATCTAGATGCATGCGACATCTTGGAATTCTTCTTTGTTATCCTATCCTGTTTCTCAAGTACTATTACACGATGAAACCAGATTCATGAATCTATTTTGACAGTTCTCTTTTATTTATATTTCGTTGTTTGACTTGTAGGTTTGCTTATGAGACTTTTCAAATTCGAATGATTTCAGTTTTCTTTGAAATCAATTAAAAAAATATTTAAATTTGATTTGTTTTTATTTATTGATAAAGAATATGAATTTTGGAATACAAATTAGTATAAAAAACATTTATGTATGACAAAATGGATACTTTGCGTTCTTAGGTCGGTTCGATTTCGCAACAAGTTACAGAACACACAAATTTTTCCAGTGGCGATAAGTGGGGTACAAATCGTTTCATTTTGTAACGATGTGATAAGTTATCGCCTGAGTTACAGAACATGGGTGCTGAGGCCCAACCATGTAACTTGATTCTATAATAAAAATATTCGAATACGCAAATTCTGGACTCTATAACTCCTTTAATGACGCTTTAATATGCTATAATCGAACAGCTATAGTGGTGCCAGCTTGGTTTTTATGTAATTTCGTATAATCGGAACCACCTAACTTGAACGTTTATGTCAAAACAAAGCACCATCAAATGTGTTTGCGAGCAGATCGTTCGAAAATCGCAAATTTGTTGAAGAATGCTTCGCATTACTGGCGCTCTATTCTTTTTTCATGCATAGTAGCATTTAAAAGTAGAATCGCAAATAGGTTTCCAATAGAATCAAAATAAGAATCGTGTTACATAGTATGTTATGCGCCGAAATAAATAAAAATTTGATCACAATATTTTAGGTCAAGTCAATGACTCGATTTATTGGAGTTTTACTTAAGACTAACTTATAACATCTTTCTTAATTCTATCGTAACCTCATGGTGATATCCAATGCCATGGGTACGAACTCACATATAGATACAAATATATGTATATAAAGGAATGTCATGCATGCCGACTTAGAAGTGGTCAGGCAAAAATTTTTGGCAATTGAATATTGTATATTAATTATTACAAGAAAGATTGTTATGTATTTGATACAGTTTTAAAGAAAGATGTCCACTCAATTGTTTATTTTATGTTTGTGAGAGAATTCTGACATTTAATGTTTTGGCCTTCCACTGGAATTCCAAGGATAATGACTCGAAAATGAAAGTTATCGCAACGAGTTACAGAACCACAATTATTTCCTTTGTTCCTTTTCTTAAAATGCGAACACTTATCGACTAAGTTACAGAACATGGGTTCGGGGTAATAGATTATTACATTCGTTTATTCTTTCATAAATTATTATCTACTCGTGTGCTAGAGCTTAATATCACTCTCATCCTAAAATTGAAATTATTATAAGACTTTATAACTAAGAAATAAGTTAAATAAAATATACAGTTGACGCCGCTTATAACGACCAGCCGCTTTTAACGACCACTTTTCCATCACTTGTTTGGTTTTCATACAATTTGTACTAGTGCAAAGTTGCGTCGGATATAACGACCGCCGGCTATAGCGACCAGTTTTGCCTGGTCCCTTGACGGTCGTTATAAGTGACGTCGACTGTATATTGAAAACTTAATTAAAAGTGCGCGTGTCTTCATTACACAAACTGGAAAAGAAAAGAAGAATAGCCACAACGGGCTATACAGTCATCCCCAGAATTATAATAAGGTAATTCTTGAATATTAAAAGTCGTGGGTGGTTTTCTTGCATCCAAGATATAACAACTTGTTTTTTTCAATTACATTTTAACTTATTTGTTTTTATTTTAAAATGTGTAATTCAAATTTGCAAAGTAAAATTCACTTAATTATAGCATAGAAAATTTGAAAACATTTATAATTTTCGTACTCTATCAACTTTAAGTCTGAAGTAATTTAAAGTTATCCTTTAGCCGCTTTCGCTTTGCTTTTATTTTTTTTCACTCGTTTCAAACCATCCATGTTGCTTCGTATGAACTGGGTATACATCGTCATCATCTTAGGAACATCTTCCTGTTTTACGACGGTGGATAACTGAAATAATAGAAATATTAGCTTTTCCAATAATTATAAATAAAAAATCGAATTGATATTCGTCAAACATATAACAAGTAGTTTATCTAATCAACCATATCAATGAAACCGATGGGAATGTTTTGAACATAACAATTTTGTTTTAATCAATTTCAGTTATCAATAGCATTCGATATTTATAAGCACTTTTTGTGAATAAATAAAGATTTGTCCAATTCGGACAATTAAGCAAATCTACTGTTTCATGTACTGTTAAGGAACTCGCTATTAAATATTGTCTACTTTGTGCTGCATAAATTGGACACACTGCAAAATGGTGAAAGCAGGTTTCTTTTGAGTTAAATAGGTATAAGCATTTAGATTAGGGCTTCCGCTACAAGCAACTCTCTCTGAGTATCTTTTGAATTGTACGATACAACCTATCTTTTAAAGTAATTCTATCACCTGTAATCTTTGTACATATATAGAATTGAATAGTATCTCATGGAACAGAAAATTTTATTAGTGAACGAAAGCCACTGGGGTCGCTAGTTGTACTGAAATTTCTCACTAGAAGAGCCAAACTTAATATAAAAAACTAGTGTGGGAATGAAATAGGTTGTGTGACAGGGTTAGCTGTTTCCCGCCATTATTAAGAAGGGAAAAAACGTAAATATAATCAAAAAATTGACGTTTCTTCTTCTCTGAACATTATTCGCATAGATACCCAGTTTACAAGGAGAATTGAATCAGGATTTAGAGCCGCATATACCTGGATCGGATTGGTGTGAGAGGTTTTGCTTGTGTGTGTTATATTTTTTCTCTCTTGTTTGTTTTCAGATGAGTTTATTTTGGTGCTCTTTATTGTGTTGTTGTTGTAAGTTGTAATTGTAATTACAACTTAACGGTCATTTTTGAAAACGGAAAGACCAAATTAACGCGAAGACGGGTAGGATATCCAGTGAGCATTTTGACCTGATGCCTTCGAAATGAACCTCCAATACGAAATGGATAATTACACAGTTGAATAAGAGTTCTTATCTAAGCTTGTCAGAGCTGCGATGTTCTACGAAACCAAGTTAAAGAGAACTTAACGCAAGACAAACATTAAAAAACGATATCGACTTCTTGAAAAGAAACCAAGAGAAGCTCTGAACTTCTTTGACAAAAAGTAGATTTCAAAGAAAAATGTAGAGAAAAAATTGGCTTCCATTTTTACCTTCGGTCAAATTCGAAAATGAAAGAGCGGTGCAAAGCTTACGCATTGGTCCGAAGTTGACGTTACGAGATCAATAACCATGTACTCAGCGAGTGCACTTTATTGGGTAAGAACGCTTCAACGTTGGGCTCAAAAAATTGACATATCACCAGGTATCTTACATCCATTTGTTAAGATATTGAAAGTAGCAACACAGCTTAATATAAGCCAAAAAGTTTGCATCCTCAGCTTTGATGAGATGATAATTAAAAAGGCATATTGCAACGATAAGCCAACTGATAAAACTTTAGCTCCAGAAAATTGCGTGCAGGTAGCGATGTTGGGTGGTAAGATTGTTATATATACGTACTTTTGAAACTGTCTAAATTGATCAATTTTTTTTCTATAAAGGACTTATGAGCAATTTGAAGCAGCCGATTTTCTACTCTTTTGACTGCAAATTGACGACTGATATCTTAAAAGAAATTTTAAGTACTACTGAAGACTGTGGCTATGACGTTTTTGGTATGGTTAGTGACTCAGGAGGAGGGACTATACAGTGAACTTAATATTACCCTGGAAACACCATGGTAAAACGTTAAAGCCAGTATGATCATTCCTCACATTTTCGTTTTATTATAGGTTTTTGCATTGCAAACATAGAATTTTTGTTTTGGCTTCCTCATAAACGGAAATGAAGTCAAAACGGACAGGAAGCTTTTATCGTGTACTGCATCAGAGCTTACGATAACACACAAGACAAGCGAAGGACACATAAATATTAAGGCAAGACAGCTGACAGGCAAAAAGTGATGCTTGCAACTAAATTTTTTTCGCACAACATTGCAAAAGCAATTGAAAGAGCAGCTTCACTTAACCTCCTTGGGGATAACCGGAGAGAATGTTATCATCTCTTCAAGCTAGTAAGAATCTTTAAAATAGTTATGTAACATTGATAAACACTTTTTGATTTCCTTTTATAAAGGTCGATGAATGGTTTGATGCCATGAATGTTCCCAAAGCTGATTCAAGGGAAAGAGTTCATGTCTATGGGCTTGCAATTGAACTTCAAAACCATATACTCGACACAATGTCCGAAACGATAAAAACTATGAAGGTAATCGTAAAAAACGCTTTACTGCCATTCAAAAAGTACTCATATAATATGTACAAATAATAAGATGTTGAATTTATTTTGAAGGTATTATTCAATCAAACACCTCGACAAAACTTTTGTTCGAAGAACTAAAAGACCGCTTCGGATTTAAGTACATCCTTACGTATCGCCTCAATCAAGATGTGTTAGAGAGTTTGGTTTACTGTGGTCTAAAGGGGGGCTTCAGGAATTTAAGTACAGGCTGCGGTCACACAACTTAGGGCATAACGAAGGCGTTATTTCTAATAACGCAAATGTTAGCTCGGATGATACCCATAACTGGTGAGAAATATTTTGTTTTTGACCAAAAGCTAAATAATATTGTTTTACTTTAAAAGCATCATTTTAAAGAGCATTGCGTGGGAGCCCGAGGAGGAAGAAACTTGCCAAGAGCAGGAGAAGCTGAATAGCTTGGTGTTTGATAGGCTTGAAAATCTGGCTGGTTATACATATTTGGCACAAGCTACCAGTTGAGACCTTGGACCAACCAACCAGTCAACAAGGTGTCTCCACAAATTCTTGGTTGAGCCAGGTTAGTGAAGGTTGTTTGCCGAAGCCATCTCGCGAGCTGATGACGCGTATGAAGACATTATAAGATATATTCACATCTTTCAATGGTGCAGATTTAGTCACATGCACCAACTACATCAAAAATGTTTTGGATTTGGGCGAGCATATTGAAGTAGACGACAAAATAAAAAAAAAATATTTTTCCGTGCCTGAATGTTCTGCATCTGAATTAGAACATCAAACCGGAGAATAATAGAAAAATACTGGTTTTGATTGCAGGAGGCAGTGTTTGTGTTACATCACTCTAGTATAGAGATCTTTTCATATTGAAGAATACTTCTTTTTCTCGATAGATAAAAAATGTTTTGTCCGTTTATTTTTATTCCTTCTATTGTAGGACCTTGGGATGTATTGTTTTTGTATCATTAGGCGGGTTTGTTATTTTTTGCAGATATGCTTGTACATTGTACATATTTCTTATTGGATGTACATGTACATATGTATGTATCTGCATATTGAAAAAGAATTGGAATCTTTTGGTTTTGATCTAGTAAGATTTTTTCTTCATTTTTAAGCAAAACGCCCTAACTCATAATCTATATTAATAAAAATGTAAATGTATGTTTGTTCCTAATCGCTAATCTCAGAAAGTTCTTAAGCAATTGCTTTCAATTTTTTACAGAACATTGAATTCAAGTCCGTGAGTGTTTATATATAGTTTAAACAAAAATAATACCTTATACTTAAACACAACACTACCTTTACTGCAATATAAGGGTTATAGCATAGTTTTTTTGTTTTGTCAAAAAATATAAATAAACAAAAATAGAAAAAATAAAATACCTATGTATGTATAATTCCTTTCGATTAATCAAATGTAACACATTACACCCAAATCAAATTCGTGCATTGTTTGCCATTATGGACATGGCTCATTTGGAGGGTTAAAGGCCCATGAAATTGCTATAAGCTCAAATACCACGAAAATTCTAGCCCATCATCTACCGATTTTTGGTCCAGAAAAAAGTGAGTAGAATTTCATACAATTTTAAAGAGTGTTAGTCAGATAACGTTTACATTTGAATCTGAACTTACATATGTATGTACAGTAAACCAAAAAATAAAAACATGCACTTTTGGCTTACCTAAGACGGTCAAAATCGTTATACGATTTGTCAAAATCGTTATACGATAGGCCAAACTTTTTCTGGTATCAACGTTAACAAGGAGTCAATGGACAACATAATGCAAGGTGATTTGCAGCTCTTTGATGCATCTTATGCAAATCACCCTGTAAAGTTTATGGTCTACACAGGGTGATTTGCATAAGATGCATCAAAGAGCTGCAAATCACCCTGTATAGACCATAAACTTTATTATATAAAAAAAAAAATAGGGATCGGATAGGGACTAAAACAAAATATTTATGTATAGAAAAAAATTAATTCAAACAATTTGAAAAAGTCGGGAAATTATTAAAATCAAAAAATGATTCTGTAAAAACACCAAAAATCGCATGATTTAATAATTTTCAACGACGACGTAAAGGTAAAAAATTCATTGTAAAGTTCTGAAAAATTCGGATAATTGTAAAATTCATCCATTTTGAGTGCTCTTATTAAAATTTTAACTATCTAGGTTTTATAACTACTCTGGAGTTTATGTTAAGGCGAGACGAAGTTCGCCAGGTCAGCTAGTATTAAATAAATATCACTTAGGCAGATACATTAGCACACAAGAAGAAAGCATTTAATTTAAAGCCATTTGGTATGTGGGTGAGTAATTCATGTTGAGGTAGTGAAAAAAAAAACATTTTTGGGATATCTAATTATGTTGGTAGATAAGTTATCTACGCAAATTAATTCAAAAATAAAGCATTGTTGGGGCACTGCAATTTATAGAATTAACTTCGTATATGCTAAAAATGTTTTCCCAATGGTGTTAGCTATTTCTCCCGCATAAAAATCAAAAAGGAAATATTTATCCTCGAAGCAAATGCTTTCACGACTAATATAAGACAGAATATAGTCAAATTACTTAGACTAATTTTTCAGATTAATTTGAAAAAAAAAATAATTATAATTAACTTTTTATTAATTGATTTATTGTGAAAGAAATACATGTGGGAACTAGACAAAAAAGTTTGCAAAACAAAAATAGCCAACAAATTAAAAAAAATATATTTATATAATATTTAAAATATGTTGTTAATATTCATATTATGTATATAATATAATATATTATATTTTATATATACAAGGAAACTGTTGATACATCATTACTGTGGGTGATTTTGTTGTTTTTGTTTTTCATTCGTTTTCACGCTTTCATATAAAATTATATTTTAATAAACATTACGAATCAAAAATACATTTTTAATAAGTTCTAAATGACTTCATAATTCATGTTCTATAATTTGTATGTAGTTACATACATACAATACATTTGTACATATGTGTACAAGTTAACGACGACGACGCCGAAGTTGTAGGTGAATAATATTGCACGAGTCGAATATGAGAAAAAGAAATGGAGGTGTCAGCGTCTAGCCTTTGATGAGAAAAACAATGAGATCCGAATACCTGGATATCTGTGGGAACTGTGATTTTTTAAATGTTCCTTACCACAACCACAGTACTAGCTTGCTACGCATAATCCTATCACAAGTGCTTGTATGGATTTTAATGAATATGATTTCGCAATTGATTTTATTAATAAATAGAAATGTTTTGAAACATAAGTTATATGTAAAACTATATGTAAATTATGTATTTTATTTTTATCCACAAACTTTGTTTAATCATGTTATGTATCATAATTATTAGTCTAAATAGTGTGTAGCTTTTAAGACGAATAAATAAATAAATAAATAAAATACATATATGTACAATGTACATCGATAGATTCGAGTTTTTGGGTGGTGTTTGACAGTTGTTTCTTTTCTTGTCGCTCATGGGATTTTTTCTTAAATAAGGTCTTAAATAATAAAGATTTACGGTGTTATTGTATTTACCAGTAAAAGCCGATTGAAATAATTTTTTGTTCGTTTTGTTTTCACATTGCGCTCATCTTACAATAATATTCCGCAAGAAACTGAATAAACTTGTGGCATTTTGTACAAATGACAAAAAAAAAAACTTATAGGAATGCGCTCACTTTGCGATCTAAGATGGTGTGGTAGGCCTTAAAATTAACCTAATTAAAGATAATCTCCGTAACAGTTTTTCATTTAATGAGAAAAACCTCAAAACAAAATTTATATACAAATTATAAGATGTAATATTGATAAATGCAATAATTGAACATCAATTAGGAGATGCATTTAACATTATATAAAGTTAAAAAAAAAAACAATAACCAAATATTCTTATTATAAATTAAAAAAGAAAATTAACTGAATTTTCAACGCATAGGAGGAAATAGCTATTTGCTTCAAGCGAAATTCCTGACGAACTGTATAATTTCCTTGACTAAATTTCTTAATTATGTATTGAAGATACAAATGACTCTATTCATTCACAAAGAGGCAAGCATTATATCAAATTTTGTAGTTAGTTAAGTTAAGTGCAAGTTGTTAGCTACAGCGGGCCTACTTATTTGAATGGTAGAAATGAGAGCTTGTTATTTAAGACATTGTATACTTCGCTCACCTTTTTTGATTTCGTTTGAGCTCTGATCAAGCACTGGTACTTTTTGGGTTCTGGTAAGGGAGGTTTCCCTTGCCTTGGTGCTGGTTTGTTGTATCCATTAACTATAAAAAAATCAAAATCTTTGGCTTTTAAAGGAAAAGCAATTAAAAAATGTCGTGGCAAAACTTACATCGCTTGAAAGTTACCTTAAAGGAAGAGTCATTTTTTGAAGCGATAGCAAATTTTTCAAGTTTATTTATAAACTGAAAAAATTCACAAAAGAATTGAATTAATTGCACTTGTTAGATAATTTTAATTAACGCTTGTTAAACATACCGATGAGTTGTCCAGCAAAACCATTTTTACACAACCCTAGAAAAGAAATCATATATATAAAAAAATGCCTTTTTGTTTTTCCTCTCAATTCCCAAAAATTTAAAACAACAACGTCAACGTGTCAAAACAGTCGAAAGTTCAAGTTCATTTCTTTTACTTTGCTTACAAGCTGAATCCAGTTGAAATACGATCCGATTTTTAATTTTTAATTATGGCGTTCTCAATTGGCAATCTGGAAGCAGAAAAAAGCATTCTGAAAGCGTTCAATTGGGCAAAATTGACATTTCTGATTCTGAAAAAGAAGGGATTTCTCTTCTGGATTTGAAATCAGAAGTAAAAACAGAATCACTCACACATCCAAAGATTTTAAATGTCACACTTGATAAATGTCATATTTTTTGAATTAACAAATTGTGCGAACTGTGAAATGATTGCCTGAAATTAATATATAAAAAATGGAAAATAATATTGAAAATATCTTAACAATAATTGTTCCTAGTTTTTTCCGTACATAAATACACATATATGTATGTAGTTAACACATGTCACACTTTACATAAACAGTCACATCGAACTTCAATTATTTTCAGACTTCAGAAAAACTGTTCAATTGGGATTCTGCTTCTACTTCCAATTCTGGATTGCAAATTAAAAACGACATTAATAAATTTACAGCCCTATAGCTATTATGACAAACACAAGGCAAAAAAAACCTCGCAAGGTATGGTGGATTTTATAATCTAAATGAGTATTTACATGAGACCCAATAACGATCAACTAATAATAAAAAATTGGTCGTACGAACTGTCAAACACTTCAAACACTATTCGCGTTCCATATACCATCCACACTGCAACGAATAAATTGTTCGCGCGACTAACATCAAAATCATTCTAAAAAACGTATTTCAACAGAAGCGCAACGAGTTTTGAGTGCAAGTTACTAGGGTGACATTTATATAAATTAAAAATGCATATTTCGTATTAACAGAAAAAAAAAACATGAAGTGCAACTTGAAAAGTCAGACAAAATGATTTTGGTACAAGTGAGTACATGAACTACTAATTTGCCTACAAAACTTTTGTAACAAAGTACAAAATTTGACTTAATAACAGAAATAATTTTCTCATATAAAGACGCTTAACAAACAGTTGCGCCTTGTATTCACCAACAAAAGAGTGCGTACTAAAATCATATTTAAGCCTAAATTCTTCACAAAAACTTTACAAAAGGGTAGAAATCTAGTTTAATTTAATGTTAGTGACTACGTTTTATTAAGTGCATGAGATGAACTGTTTCAGATCATTAAAATAAAACGATACGGATAATATTTTACCACTTTTTTAAAATGATGTTGCCAGTTGTGATTATTAGAATTTAATTATACTCCGAAAAAACATCTTGCCAGTACTCGACATAGAGATGTAATCGCAGACGAAGAAAATAAAAACAAAATAATTCCCACAGGCTTTAACTGCAAATAGTCGACATGCATACACACCACACAGGAGGTCTGAGCAAATTATGTTCACAAAAATAAAATATTTTGGTCTGCAGCGACGATGTGTCTGTATCCTGCCGTCAGTACGCAACTTATTATTGTAAACTTTGCCATAACGATTCGGAATCGAATCCTAAATCAAAAAACATGGTATATGGCAATACTCTCGTTTTGACAACTCAGAACAAAAACACTACCCCTTTCAAATGCAAAATGTTCCTTCTTTTGGTGGTGGGATCAAACTTGGTTCACGAAAATTGAACCAGAAAAATATCAAGATCATGTAGTGTTGTTGTAATACATGAAAAGTGCTGAACCAGTTCTTCATGAACTGGTTCTTCGTGTATAATAAAACGCGGCTATTGAGCTGTTGGCGGTAAGTCTAACTACAAAGTTAATATATTTTCAAAGCACCGCATATATAAGTATGAAAAATTCTAAACCAACTCGGTGTGCATTTCCATGCAAACTTAGACTCCACTAGCATTTTCATGCATTTCGCATGAACAGCTGATGTTCTTGTTTGTTTTCAAACTCAATTTGAGTATTCAACAAGCTAGAAATTTAGTAAACAAATAATAAAATGAGTATGTATATTTACATCTTTCGTATTTATTATATTATTCTATTTTCAAGTGCACATTTCGGTTTTATAATTTTTGTTATGACAGAAGAAATTTTGACATCAATAACTTGACAAGTAAAATTGGGATACCAACTTTGGGGAGTCAAATTAAAAATGAATAAATGGTATATATATATACTATGCTAGAGATTACCAATAGAGCACTTCTAATGTAAGAAATTTCCTTACAAAAAGCGCTCCCAGTGCATCTGCCTCGGTAACACATAAGACATAACCATATTGTAGTTGATGTAATAGCTCTGAAACGGGACATAGTACTGCGGTTGAACATACCCATTAATTTCGAATTTCGAAATTCCAAATGAAAATAGCACGTGCGAATTTGACAGATAATACATTTTTGTTGGCAATAGATTTCCTTACTACAGATTTATAAAAAAGTTATATACATAATATATAGTTTTATTTAAATTTTGTTCAAAAAGATTATTTAATTTGATTGTCCTTACAAAAATGCGAAAGCAAAGAAAAAATTATTCTCGAAATAAGGGCAGACAGTCCAACTACAATTCAAAGAAAATGCTTTCCAAAGGCAACAAAACTTTGACCAATAAACGAAGTAGGAGTTTCCGTTTCATACAACGTAGCACAGAAGCTGAAGAATTACAAAGGCGACATAAAGTCATTGAAGAAGAATACAAAAACCAAACAATCGGATCGACTGAACATGATCACTGTATTAATGCTGTTGGCCTTGAACAAGAAAATGCCTACGAAGCTTTATTATCTACTCTAATAAAAAGTGGTAAGAAAATCCGACGACTATTTTGTTTAAGTGACTGAATCTGATCTTAGTGCATACTTTTTTATTGTTCACCAGCTTTTATTTTCTTTTTGATACTATGCAAGTTTATAAGAGTTAGCATTGAACTATCAAACGCCGCACCGTCTATCTTTATCATACAAAACAAAAAGCTAGCAACGCTCAGTTTTTTCTCCAATTCTTTGGTCATTTTGTTCAGAAAAGAAGGCTCTAATAAAAATAAAACCTAGATAGTTCAAATTTCAATTTGGTTTATTTGAACCGAATCGAAATTAGTAGATGCCGCAAAACTGGATGCAAAGCGTGATAATGAATTTTATTTTATCCGAAATATTCAGAACTTTACAATGAATTTTCCACCTTTACATCGTTCACAATCATTAAATCTTGTGAGTGATTAAATGCAAAACTTCTTCTAATATGTGGTGTTTTTACAGAGTCAATTTTTGATTTTAATAATTTCCCGACTTTTTAGATTTTTTTAATAAATTTTCTTTTACATAAACTTTGTTTTAGTAACAATCCCTATATTTTTTGAATATAATAAAGCCTATGTCAACCTTGGATAGTGTAGCTTCCCAACGGAAAAAGAATGTTTCATATCGGTCAAGTATTTTTAAGCAACCTATTTAATTCACACAAACAATCAAATCTTTCCTCCTAATAATATTAGTATAGATAAAAAATATAGTAGCAAGTGGAATTAGCAAAAAACTTTTGCCTAAAGGCCTTTATGTATTGACCGAAATCTTACCTAAAGATATGATACATACATATATCATTAAGGACCTTTTTTGTTTATGGTTATTGTTTATTTTTATGTGTATACACTTCTTACATAACGCTGATCCTCCTTCATCTTCATGCGGTATGTGGATTCTAGTTTGTTTATTTCTTACCCGTGAGCAGATGCCAAACAAGCTTTCAGTTGTTTTTTTTTTCGTCGATCTTGGCCCAAGTCTCTTTCGAAAACCAGGTGTTACTGCTTCTTTGCACACGACAGACTTTCTTTCAGCACCTGCTACGAAAACATTTTTCACAACACTCCATTTATTTTCTATAGAATCGGATCCAGTGCTGCTGATTGTTCTCATTATGTTAGTTCATGAGATTTAGCAATTCTGTCTAATCAGTTTGTACAGTGCAGGCCATATGCACAAGAGTGCCTGCTGTATACAAAAATATCTCAAATCCCCTTAAGATACAAATTCAATCACTGTCTGCATGTGCATTTCCTAGTAATTTTTGACAAATCTGGACGTTTTAAGGTTCCTAGAATCTAAATCCGTCACTTCTAGATAGATGTCTATACATATGCATATTTAGAAAACGTTCAACATACCTTTATTTTTTTTAATTGAAAAACTAAGAAAAAAATTGGAAGGAAAAATTAAATTAAAAAATTTAATCTTTAAATAATTGTTTGCTATGTGAAATTACGTTTTTGACATCTAGGTAATTCCATGGTAACTCACGATACATTTATGTAAAATTTCAATCAGTTATTTCAATTGTGTATTGAATTATAAAAAAAACTTAAGGAAGTTAAATTTGAAAGATTAAGAGACATTTTTTTTTAGAAAATGTAACTGTTATTAATTAGAACTCAAAATTAGACGGTAACTCACGTTACAAAATTTCGCAGTCCAAGAACAATAATTTAACTTAAAAATTTTATGAAAATAGCAAAGTAAATTTAAATTGATTTATTCACATGAAAGATAAAACAAAAATAAAAATTTGATTTAAAAAATTAAAAGATATGATTACTTCAACGAAAAAAACGGAATTTTCGTGATAACTCATGTTACACACAATTGGTAACTCATGTTACATCCGCTTATGAAACATGAAACAAATTTAAAAAAAAGAGAGTGGTTGTGACCCATATTGAAAGCTTCTTATTTTAGCTTTAAAAACTTGGCGTTTTTTGACTTTTTTGTGTAATAATAAACACACTTATCCAAGAAAAAGTATCAGATATAAAATCCTAATTAATTTGTTAACAATCGCATTTAAAAAAAATATTTTTGATGTCAATATCTTCTCATTGTCAACATACATATGTCGGAGAAAAACTCTTTTTGAAAACTTTTTAGTAGAATTGTTCATGTAATTTTTGGACGCAATTTATTATGAGTTATAAATATTAATTAAAAAATAAATATTTACTTCTTATTTAGAAACTAAAACGTAATAGAAAAATAAAATTTAACAAATTTAGTTTAAAGATAACTGAAATCATGTAAAAAGAATGAATAATGGTTATGTCGTTTTCAATTGGCAATCCGGAATGAGAAGTAGAAGCAGAATTCCAATTGAACACTTTTTGTGAATTCTGAAAAATTTGAAGTTTGGTGTGACTGTATTGGTAGTTTTGCAATCTTGGCTTTTTGGAAAACTCCTGCAATAGAAAATTAACTGCATCACTTGCATCGTCATCACTTGACGAAGAAGATGAGAAAGACGACTCCAACAATGTTTCTAACAAATTAGGAACAATTGCTAAGATATTGTCAATATTATTATCCATTTTTTTATAGTTTAGTTTTAATTTCAAGCAATCACTTCACAGTTCGCAAAATTCGTTAATTCAAAAATATGACATTTGTCAAGTGTGACATGTAAAATCTTTGAATGTGTGAGTAACGCTCTCATAATGCATTCACAAGTTTACTCGCCAAGCGTGCCTAAAGATAAAGAAGTTTTACTTCAATAATAATGTGCGAATGAAAGGAGTATTTTATTTTCAGTCATAAGAAATAAGGAGTTTGACAGGGTTGGTTGTTTCCCGCCACAATAAGAAGGCAAAAAAACGTAAATATAAACAAAAATTTGACGTTCCTTCTTGTCTGAGCATTATTCGCTTTCAGATGTTGTTTATGGCTGCCTAGCGGCTGAGAAGTGTGTGCTATACATATGGCTGTAGCTTTGTATGCTTTAACCATTGCAGGTATTTTGCTTTTATAAATTTGTTTTGAATAGATTTTTCAATTTTTGTAAAAATTGATTGGTTGTTGCCAAATTTGTAGTCTGTTGCATTGATGTATTTGTTGTTTTTTTATTATTTTGCAAATTGTTCGTAAGGGAGTAGATGAGTAAGCAAAAGTAGATTTGCAGGTAAGGTGTTTCTACTTGATATTACATATGTAAAATAAGCTTTTTTGTTTTCAAGAATTGTTTAAACAATAACTTAAATTGAATTGTTAAATTTAAACATTAAAAATGAACATCTAATACCTTTTGATTGAAAATTATTTATTACAACACAACAATAAATAACATTCATATGTTCTACAAATTTGACTTAAACTTGATATTTAATGTACTACGTCTTCAAAGGCAAATACCTATTTTGAATTTCTAATGAAGTTTTCAAAAATATTTTTCATTAAAAAAGTTGAAATACCTAATTTAATTTACTTTTTGAAAATTATTTACGTTATTTCAAAATATTTTTGTCATTGGGCAATGATTCTTTGAATTGGCAATTACATTTTCATTCTTCCTCCTCTTTGACTTTTTTTTGCCTTATTGTTATTTTTTTTAATCTTCCCTCCCTCTTTTTTTTTTGTTTTTTTAGTTTTCTCTAATTATGCATAAATATTAATTCCGAGGACGTTGGTTAGGGGTCGCGTCGAGCGTTCCTTTCCCTGATTGTACCATTCTAATATATATACAAAGGTATAGCTCGCTTACGATCCTATTTGTGTGATCAAATCAGAGATCCCGTGGTAATAGCAATGATGATTTTTCGGTAGTTTAATAATAAAAAGACGATAAAAACGTATTTACACTGTATAAAAGTAAAACTCGTACAAACTGTTAAAAGCTTCTTTTTCATCCCTACATTTTTTTCTTGAACACCAAACTTTCGCACCTGTCTTCAATTCACTTTACGTAATTATCAAGTTCATAAATCATTGCAATAAAACCAAAAATAAGAAATGCATGGTATTAAAACAAATATTTTATTAACAATCTTTAAAATTCACATCAAAATTAAACTTGTACATTATGCATTCAATAGTTTAAATTAAATATTGCAGCAAAACAAATTGAAATTAGTACTTATTTGGAAGGCCCTTATTTGCCTCGACCGCTTTTAACCTTCGTGGAATAGATTCAACTAATGTTTTACAATAAGAGGGTGGTATTTTTGACCATTCTTCCGCTAATAACCTTTTGAGATCACTTCGGTTGAAAATTTGTTGCAATCTTATGCGGTCTTCCAAGTAACTCCACAAATTTCAATAAAATTTATTATCTGGTGATTGTGGTGGAGTCTCAATCACCTTAGGACCATGGTATAACAACCAGGAACGTACTCTGTAAGCTTTATGCTTGGGATCATTGTCCTGGTAAATTTTGAAGTTGTCTCTTATCCCAAGTTTTTCGGCACTATCATGTAAATTTGTCTTCAGGATGTCCAAGTAAACGTGCTGGTCCATTATTCCGTCGATAAAATGTATATTTCCAACTCCCGATGCAGCCATACAACCCCAAACCATGACCGAGCCACCACCATGCTTAACCGTTTTCTTCAAATTTTTTTCTTTCAGCTCTTTATTAGGCTTAAGCCAAACATTCACCTTACCATCCGAGCCAAAAAAGTTAAATTTGCTTTCGTCGCTAAAAATACATGTTTTCCAGTACTCAAAATCTTTGTCAACATTTTCTTTTGCAAATAAAACCCTTTTAATTTTATTTCATTTATTAACAAACGGTTTCTTTCTTTCTACTCGGCCATGATATTAGTGGTTCCTTAATATTATTGGAATGGTTTCTGGGCATGCTTTTTTGCCAAGATACTTTTCAGCTTCTTGAGCAAGTTTGGGGGCACTAATTTTTGGGTTATTCTTAACTTGCAAATAATTCATCTCTCACCTACATCATTGAAAATTTTCTACTGCTAGTTTTCTTCTTGTTTTCAATTGCTCCTTTTTCCTTGTAACGTTTTATAATATATTGGACTGCAGAATGACTGCGATTTATTAAGTTTCCAATTTCTCTCAAGGTTTTCCCATCCTTAAAATGCATTATTATCAAATTTCTTACTTCTGTTGAAGTTTGGCCGTTTTGTCTACCCATTTTGCAAAGTTTCAAATTTTGACACAGAAAGGTATTAACAATAATGTGGCGAGGCGTCCATATAAGTCGATTATTTCCGACTTACCTTTTGAAAATTAAATCCTTAACGACTTTAGCTTCTGGAGACATGAATTTATTCCCACACCTGCACACGCTGTCAACAATACTTTAACAACTTTGCTTTCAATTTTACTCTATACACAATGTATACACATGTTTGTTTTTCAACTTGTTCCTTAACAAACACAAAACTATACCAGCAACAAAATAACCCGAAATATGTCGGGTTACAAAACATATCCCTGCATAGAACAAATCTGTTTTCTTTCCTCTTCTTTCATATACTGTTCACTGCGTGTGACACCTCTCTGTTTAATCCACGCTTTCTTATGGGACAAAATAACCCGGTTTTCATCGACTTATTTTTTGGTGAATTTGTGTGTATCCCCATGCTTTTGACCTGACTCAAGAGTCTAGCTGATGAATCATGTGTGTTGCACAATTCGCAGTGCGCATGTCAATAATGTTGCTTGAGGTAGTGGTGGGTTTCGTAGAAACAAAAATAACTCGGTTTCCTTCGACTTATTTAAAAAATGTGTCTGTGCATCTCCCAATCACTGCGCTGATGAATCAACATGTATCAGGCAGGTTGACGTTGAAGATGTTTCTGCAATAAAATAACTCGCTTCTTTCCGACTTATTTTATGAATGTATCCACTGGCAACTTCATTTGCCAGTAGCTTGAATATTAGCTTTAATTTATTTTTGGCAGTAAGTCCAGAAAACAACTGCAACTTTCATAAAGTGGAACAATTGGCCCTAATAAATGCAGCAAGTTGCAAACAGGATTATACTTATTTAAAAATTCAAATTACAAGCAGAACGCAGTGCAACACTTGAATTGATTTTGTGTTCGGTGTGAAATTGAATATTAAAAATTTATATTTGAAATATAATATATATTTATTATAATTTTGATTGATAAAAGAGTAATTCTTATGTGTAGGTTTACATCAGTCTACTGCCTATATTTCAGCCATTTGGTCTAATTTATTGTAATGAATTATATACTGAAACAATGAATATTTTTAACAAATCACAAAGATATTGGTATCTATATTACATATAATTATATTTTTATTTGGAACTTGAGTTGGAATAGTTGGAACTTTTTAAGATTCAGCTTAGCTTGATACGCAGATACACATTACACAAAATTATTTCAAGTATAAACATTTGGAATTTAATATTTTGGTGACCAATTTTTCTCCGACTTACCTATTGAAATTATTCACGCCTCGCCACTGAAGTGCATTGTACGAGTTGAATTTTGAGTTAAATTTTAGAGATTGTTAATAAAATATTTGTTTTAATACCATGCATTTCTTATTTTTGGTTTTATTGCAATGATTTATGGACTTGATAATTACGTAAAGTGAATTGAAGACAAGTGCGAAAGATTCATGTTCAAGAAAAAAATGTAGGGATGAAAAAGAAGCTTATAACAGTTTGTACGAGTTTTACTTTGTACACTGTAGCTGATTGAAATTGGAAACAAATTTTAGTTTAGTTAGACGATGGCCGTCTACCAGTGAAAAAAATTTTAATTTGAGTGAATTTTCGAATGCTTGCGGTTGGGTTCATAAAAATCGAATATTATCTTTGTACTTAGTGGTGTGAAAATTAATGTCTGTGTTTTAAATTAAAATTCTTCAATTAAGACGGCAACCCTTTTGATTATTTTCAGAGCTTTTTTCTAATTGGTAATAGGCACTAGGGAAGGTAAGCCCTGGAAAAGTTTTTCTTTCACACAACTTAATGGGATTGCTTTGATGTTGAGCAAGATACACATGTATGTACATATCTTCCCTGCACTACACGCATCCACACGTATAAAAGTATGCCCACAAAAACAGCCATAAACCGAAAACCAATTATTTTGACTACATTTTTTTTATTTTATTAAAGCCAACAAACTTAGTGGACCTTATTTTGTTTTGAGTAGTATAGAATAATGACATTTGCTGGTTATTGTTGTTGCTATTTTCGAGATGCTGCATCCATAAAGCAGACTGATTCGACGTTAGAGTTAAAAAGTCGTAGCTATGTGTTCAAGCTAAGAGATTTGTTCCTCCAAAGATTGGACAACATCCCGAACGCAACATTTGCTTTTCCGATGCGGCTGGCGATGTCTAGTTCTGTTCTTCTTTCAGTAGAGACGATACTTCTAAGGTATTGAAAGCTCTCTACTTTCTCTTCTGCTTGTTAAGCAAGAGCTTGCATCGTCTGCATAGTCAAGATGCAGTGCGGAAGCCTGCTTGTTCAGATGTTCTTTTATGTGTTTATGTTCTTTTATGCGTTCTAAAACAATCTTTCCTACTGTTTTGGCGACGCAAATACCGCTCCAGTCTTCGCACTTCACCAAGTCTCTTTTTTAAGCTTGACAATCATTCCCTTTTTCTACTCTTCAGGAATGTATTCGGAGCATCATGCTGTCTTTATGAGCGGTTGTAGCAATTGGCTAGATGTTGTTCTTCAGTGCTTTGATGGCGGTACATATCTCTTCCTTACTGGGGGTGCGGTGTGTAAACAGGAATTGGTTGCACCGGGTAACTCAGAAGATATCAATTGCATGCTACTGTCAAAAAAATGATTTAAAGGACTATTTATATGAAAGCGACCGACCGAACGAAAATTCGTCCATTTTGAGATTTCCTTCACGTATACTTTCTTTCTCAAATTTCTCTCATTTTAGCAATTAAAACGCAAATTTTAATATACTAACATTAAATTAAACTAAATTTCTACCCTTTTGTAAAGTTTTTGTGAAGAATTTAGGCTTAAATATGTTTTAAATCCCATTTGTTTTTTATTCGTCGGTAGCTGTCATGTAAATAGTCCTTCAGACTAGAACAAAATGCCACTTCAAAATTCTGAGTTGGGCCTCATCCGATACCAGCAGGGTACCATATCTACCTGTACACTCCTTACAAAACGCTGATCCTCCTTCATCTTCATGCGGTGTGTGGATTCTTGCTTGTTTCTTTCTTATCCGTAGGCAGCTGCCAAACAAGCTTTTAATTGTTTTCTTTCGTCGATATTAGCCCAAATCTCTTCCGAAAGCCAGGTGATACTGCTTCTTTGCACACGACATACTTTCTTTCAGCACCTGATATGAAAACGTTTTTCACAGCACTCCATTGCTGTTTTATAGAATCGCATCTAGTGCTACTGATTTTTATCATATGGTACGAAAGGTGATCCCTGAGTTGTTGACGAGTGTTAGGGTCCTTTAGTCTGACTGGCATTAGCTCAAAATGTAGTGCAGATTATTCAGAACTAGAGTTCACTAGTTAAGCTCATTGAACGCTAAATGTGCAGAAATGTTTCCATTGAGAAAACGTTTTCATTAGCATAAGCAACGGTTTTCACATATTTTAAAATGTTAACTCAATATCTCCCAATCTATGTTATAGTCTTAGAGCCCGTGAACGCCAGACCTTCGTTATTTTATAAAAGCTGAAATTTTGTCAGTGCATTCTCCCAGCAAAGTTATAAACGAATATACCGTTATGAAGTTTGGCTAGTGGTGGCTTTGACAGGATAACGGTACTAAAGATGGTAAAAATGAAAATCTACTTTCGTCAAATTATAAAGGTTGATTTTTTAGTTTTACGTTCAGAATATTATATAAAAGCATGACAAAAATTGCCAGACATTTAAAATGGTGGCAAACCCTTGCCAGACACCCTTTAAGTTCATAAAATTGTAATTCTACTTTCGTCATAGTATAAAAGCTGATTTTTATATATGTTACTAAGGTATTCATTAAATGATGTTTCCTCGTTTCCCAGACATTTTTGATAGTTCTAACCCATTGCCAGACAAGCATGTAGGGTAGTTGTAGAAGCAAGCGCCAGGCAGTGTATATAGAAACAGTATAAACGGAAAAACCATTATAAAATAACAACGGTAAGACTTACAATGCCATGTGATACCGTTTTGAAAAGCAAGAAATATCTTCTTTAATTTCCATTTTAATTTAAGTTTATTTTGTTAATAGTTTTCGAAAAGTTAATTTTTAAACACGAAATAAAAAAATTATTGAAAAAAATTAAAAAAAATTCTTTTTAATTTTATAAGATTTTGATGTATGTATGTAGACAGTTAGATAGATAGATTTTGATTTTTACCATCTTTAGTACCGTTATCCTGCCAAAGCCACCACTAGCCAAACTTCATAACGGTACATATATTCGTTTATAACTTTGCTGGGAGAATGCATTGACAAAATTTCAGCTTTTATAAAATAACGAAGGTCTGGCGTTCACGGGCTATTGCTCTATTATAACATGTATGTACAAATTTCAAATGTAAACAAAATATAAACAATAGACATGTTTTTTAAAATTTTTGTTTAAAGGAAAAAAAAAGATTCACATTGAAAGTTCATCCGACGAAGATGAAAGCATGTCAAATGAGAATGATAACAAAGAAGAACTAAAAGATCATGATTTTTTTAACACTGACTATGAAGCAGATAGTTATGATGAAACGGAAGTAGTTCTGGATTCATATCAAGAAGTTAGAAACAATGAGTCAGATAGTGATCATTTTTCTACTGACGAAGAAGTAATATCTGACGAATTCGAAGAACAAGATAGTGAAAAAAAAGAAGCGGAATTAAAAACTGTAATTTCGATTATTAATTTCAACGAACAAAATTCTACTGACCCCTTCTCGGAACACTTTGATTACGAACTATCACAAGAACACGTAGAAAATCTTTTGGCAAAATCAACTCAAATAAATAAATCAGAATTAACTTGGCCTAAATTAGGTAGACTAATTGTTGAAATATCACAATCGGGAAGAGAAATACATCACACTTCGCATAAAAAAAAAAAAGTTCTTCTCGACGATGATCATTATGCCAGCGAAGGTGTTGAACCGCAAATATTGTCTTTAAATGAACCCGATTTAGAAAAGAACGGAATAAAACAGCAATTATGTAAAAATATAGCTAAAGCGAATGGAATACATATCGAAACTGACTCTATTAGAATTTTTACAAAAATGCAAATTGAAATACTCTCGATTATTTTAAAATATCAAGACTTGTCGCTTCCACTTAGAACACTTGAAAATGCCGAAGAAATTCGCTTTTCATATTCTTTGCACACATTGAATCATATTCTTAAAACTCGTGCAAAAATATTACATCACAATGCTAAGTTAAAAACGGCAGCAGAAAATAAAAAGTCAACAACAACACTTCAGGATTCATATCAAGATCAAGGATTAGTCAGACCAAAAGTTCTTATAATTGTGCCATTTCGGGATGCAGCTTTTAAAGTTGTAAATTATTATATAAAATTACTTTACGGTGATAAATCAGGTAAGCTTAGTAAGAATAAGAACAGAGTTGTTTATATATGATCTTCTATACTTTAAAGATAAAGCTAAAACTGATGGAGCTGTTATAAACTACAAACGATTTAAGGATGAGTACACAGGAGACACACTTTATTTTCCAAAAACAAATCCCAAACCGGAAGACTACGAAAAGATATTCGCTGGCAACACTGATGATAATTTCAAAATAGGAATTTCACTAACAAAAAAGTGTATCAAGCTCTATACTGAATTTTACTCTTCAGATATATTGATTGCTTCGCCTTTAGGTTTAAGGATGGTTGTAGGAGCAGCTGGGGATGTCGAACGTGACTACGACTTCTTAACGTCAATTGAAGTGCTTGTTCTTGATCAAGCCGAATTGTTTTTAGCACAAAATTGGGAACATTTATCACACGTTCTTGATCATATGCACTTGCAACCACTCTCAACGCGAAATACTGATTTTTCGCGAGTTAGACCTTGGTGTTTAAATGGTTTGAGTAGATTTTATAGGCAAACATTGTTGTTTACCTCGCATGAACTCCCTGAATTCCGTTCGTTATTTAATAGCAAATGCCACAACTATCGAGGTAAAGTTAGGGTTGTCAATCCTGTAGTAGATGGTACAGTTCGAAATGTAGTTATTAAGGTACCACAGGTATTCCACAAAATAGATGTTGATTCAATTGAAAGTTCATTTGATAAACGCTTTAATTATTTTGTCAATGAAATATTACCGCAATTTAAAAGCCCATCACTAGCCCATTGCATGATCTACGTCCCAAGTTATTTCGACTATGTTCGTCTGAGAAATTATTTTAAAACAGAAACAGTAAATTTTGTACAAATCTGCGAGTATACCAAAGATGCGAAAATAGCACGTGCACGCGATATGTTCTTCCATAGTGCTGCTCATTTTTTACTCTATTCAGAACGAGCTCATTTTTTCAGAAGGACAAGAATCAAAGGTATTCGTAATTTAGTTTTTTATCAACCTCCATTGTGGCCAAATTTTTATCCTGAACTTATAAATTTCCTGCAAGAGAGCTATCAGAATCCGCGCGATGGACTTGAAAACTCAATGAGTATTACGGTTTTATACTCAAAATATGATATGCTACAAGTTTCTGCGCTAATTGGTACGGAAAAGGCAGGTAAATTACTTCGGGCTAACAAAATAACCCACATTTTTAAGGCTGGCGAATAATTATTATTACATTTTTAATAAACATATTTTGTACTAAACTAAATTAAAGGTTTGCACATAAAACAATTTTGACTTTGATTATAAATAATTTGTATTTATTTATCTTATATTGCAATCCTTTGAAAATAAATTAATTTTGTTTAATTAAAAATTTAATGTTTATACTTAGATATTTGGTTTGATACTTGTGATAATAAGAGTCTTTTTTCGAAAACAATTTTTTTGATTCCATCACCTTTTTTTAAAAGTTTTTTTTTTATACATTAAAGAAAGTTCTTACAAAAAACATGTTGAAAATTTCAGAATTGAGTATTTTTAAGTATAACACTACTAAGAATAAAAAACTTAGCGCGTTTGAATTTGGGTTTCTAAAAAAGCCACATATCCTCATTTGGTTAGTTGAAAGCATAAGACTGAATAAAATCGATGGTTTATTATCAGCGGAAATTCCTGATGATCCACTGTTACATAAGATTGTTACAAAATATATGGTTCCTGTGGAATATTAAAAACACCAAGGCATTTAGTAGCAGAAACTTTTACTGGAAACGATGGTATTCCACTTTATCGCTGCTGATCCACTGATGACAATTGAAGTTCCATAATAGTCAAAATTAATCAACAGGTCATGGATGTTGACAAATAATGGGTTGTTCTATTTTTGCCGTTACCCTCCAAGACATTTAAAGCACGGATATGTTAATTTCGTCAAAATTATTAAATACATTGGCAAGTACGTGAACAAAGGTAGTGACATCGACTTAAACGTTTACAATTTCCAGTGTGACTTCCATTTGCAATATTAATAAATAAATGCTATTGCAATAAACTAAAAATGTTGTGTATCAAAAAGCATTACAATAAACACTAGGCGTATTTCTTTTTTAGCTCTGAGCAGAGCCTGAGCACGTCGAGTATGCTCTGAGCAGAGTTTGATATAACATAGATTGCATAATGTATGTTTTTCGTTGCTTATGTTTTGCACTTATAAATTGATATATTTTATCATATATAATCATAAATTTAAATCCCCTGGGTTGCATTTTAAATGACGAATTTAATTCTGAATTTTCAATTAGTCTTGAAAAAAACTTGCATACAATAAATAAGTTGTCAACAAAAGATGCTAAACCTAATCGTATTGCTCTACATTTAAGTTTATTTAACTCCTATCGTCAAAATAGGCGACAGGTCAGAAAAAAAAATTGAGGAATTGCAAACAAAATTGAAAAGCTAATATCTAATCTATGTACATACATACATACGTGTACATATTCAGCCCTATCAGGAGTTTCGCCCGAAAAATCTTTCACCAGAATTATTTGTGTTCCCCCGGATTTTAAAAAGTCTGTTCAATGAAGCTGTTCCGAACAGTTTGGAACAGTTTAGAATAGCTTTTTGCTGTTCATTTAGGTTTTTGCTGTTCTAAAGTGTTCTAGTCACATCTTACGTGCAGCTTCAGTTAAAAAAGGATACAGAAGAGATAATTATTTGGAAAAATCCTCGACCGCTTCAACACGATACCGTCGCCAAATGAGAATTCAGTTTAAAATAGAAACTGCTGCTGTTTCTGTGTCTGAAGAACAGTACTTTTTAGAAAAGTACGTCGTTGCAACCCTTAACTGTAATGATCGCTGATGTTGAATGGTCAGTCAACTACAGTTTACATTTTACTATGGTGGACGGTAAAGTTTGTAACGCGCTGAATGACTCCACATCATTAAAATGTTACATATGTGGAGCTACTCCCAAGGAAATGAATAACATTGATCTGTGTCTTCGGAAGGTGGTCATAGTTTTTCTTTTGGTTTATCCCCACTTTACGCATGGATAAGGTTTTTCGAATTTTTTGTACACATTTCGTACAGACTCACATTTAAGAAATGGCAGGTACGTGGTGACGATAAACTTGAATTCGAAAATAAAAAGAAAATTTTTCAAGCTCAGTTCCGAGAAAAACTAGATTAATCGTGGACAGACCGAAACCAGGCGGAAGTGGTTCCTCAAATGATGGCAATACAGCCAGAATATTTACAAGTGTTAAACTCTGGGTTTAACATCGAAGCCAATAAATTTAAAGTTTTTGCTTTGGAGACATCTGAGCAGATAATAAAAACCTATCCATGATATCTACCCGCTTCGGTTCACAAGGTGTTATTACATGGTGCGTCGGTCATTGAACATCATGGCCTTATTTCTATAGGCGAATTGAGTGAGGAAGCCGCAGAGTCCCGAAACAAGGATATAAAAAATTACCGACTCCATCACACTAGAAAAATGTCTCGCACTGTCACAAACGATCTTTTCAAAAGACTTCTACTAATTTCCGATCCATTAATAACAAATTTAAGAAAATTAACTAATAAAAAAAAATCTTTCTTATCTAAATCTGCATTAGAGCTAATAAAAAAATAATTTTATCAGTATTTTATGTTTTTTTTTCTATAACTATGCACAAATAAACAAGCTAAAAGAATAACATTAGTGTTTCTTTTAAAAAAAAACAAGCAAATATTTTTGGCCGCACTTTGTATGGGCGGGTACCCACTGTGCACCCGTGGGGAAAACTCGCAAGAATTTTTTTTTGTTCTAAGTCCGGTATTAAACAGCGCATGTTTATCCTTGCATTAATGAAGTGCGAAAGAGAAAGGAAGAAATAAAAAATGAAATAGAAGTAGATTTGTCTCGGCATGCACGTACAAGCTATTCCTTGCATGTTTTTGACGTTTCTCTTTCTACTTCTCCGTTGTTTTTCGAATTTGCTTTATTTCGTTTCGTTCGTTTTTAAGGAAACATCCATAATGACTTTGACTAATGAAAATAAAATAAAATGGAATGAAGCCTTAACATACGAGTTTATTATTTCATTTATTTAAGTAAATCTAAATTGTTCAAATCATTCCCTTGTCCTATTTTTGGATTTTTATTATTTTTTTCTAAATTACTAAACCGATCACCGAAACAACGAATGTAAAATGAAAGATATCTGTCAAAAAATGAGTAAAGCTGCAAACTCAGAAAAGTCTTCGTGTAATAACGAGCGCATCACCGAAAGACACCCCAAAACGAAATAACCGAGAACTGCGCATTAAATACATGCGCCGTGTAATACCGCACTTTAAAGTTAACAATCCCATATGAATTCTGTCAAAAACCTTGTCGATCAATGAGCAGAGAAATAAGAAAATCCTCTACAAGAGAGCTTTGGAGAATTTTTAGAAAATAAAAAAAAAATATTTTGGGACTGCCGGATGAAACGTAAGCACAAATTATTTTAAAATCATATGTTTACTATAAACTTAAGGCCAAGTAAAAAAGAATTTCGGTATGTATTGGTTGTTTTTCTTACATTTTACTAAACACAAACAAGGAAGACGAACAATAGATGTAAAATCCGCAACATTTCATATGCGGATCTGATTTGTGTGAATAGCAGAATATCGCGCAGTAGGTATTACCGATGTTACCGACTTAAATTCTTCTAATTAATAGCATAATAGTGAAAATTCAAGAAAAATTCCCCCCGATGGATAGCAGAATAGGGCTGTATGTTAAATAGTATGTTCATTAATATTAATAATATTGGCGAAGTATAAAAGAAATATACATATTTATCGCCGAACAGACCCTTATGTTTTCCAACATTTATATATTTCTTGCACTTCTTGACTGCCTCCTACATTTAACTAGCCGAAACTCTATCTTCACTAAAATACTTTTGCAGAATGCTAGCTTATTTTTGTTCACTAATGAGGTGTTGTTTTCCTTGTAAAATTTTACTAGGTAGCGCATTCACTTATCAATAAAACACGGCTATTCTTAACACACTTAATTTTTGAAAGAAGTAAAACAAAACTAGCTTTTCAGATCATCATTGTGTAGTGTTCTTTTGAATAAATACACCTAGTTCTACAATATTAATATGAGTAGGTAAGTTTTTAAAGTAACAACAAGTATCGTTTGACGTGATGTTTGAATCTTATTTGTAAATCTTTTTCGTTACAATACATTTTTTTAAATTTTATTAATGAAATTTTGTTTTCTGATTCCATTTCCTGCCTTAAATTTTGACTTATACCTATTGAAAATTAAAATCAATAAATCTTATAGAACTTACCCTTTTCACCTCAATTCAAATCTTATAAACTTGCATGAAAGATTTGTAAATTGAATTATATTTATTTTAATTTACTATTTAAATTATTACAACGAGTTTTTTTTATTTGTCTCCTACATCATTGTTAACTATAACTGCATTGAAATTCCACAGTTATTGTTTTTATTCATATTAATCTATAACAAATTTTTACACAGACTACACACTTTTTATTACCTGCCTAGAAATTCTAATTTATTTATTTTTTATCGTGTTTTACATTAACGTTAAAGTATTCACATCCAATTAACTATTTAATAAATGATAATAATCGTATCAAATTTTATATTTACTTGCAGGTTAAAATTTTAAGTTAGTACTTATTTTTAATAAATAAATCAATTCGAATGGTTACTATCAAGTGACGGAACAGTATCCGATGCAAAACAAAAATGCATTGCTGAAGTTACATTTTTCTGATGTGTTTTCTAGTACAACACTGAACACTCTTAAATTTTTAATGTTTTTCGGTTATTGATTTAATATCATTAATATGTACATAGTGATATATGTATCTGAATGAAATGTTGAATTATTGTATAATCGTATAGATAGATCAATTATGTTTTTTATCGGTTAGCATGTATAAAAGAATGTGAATAGTTTTTTGTATGTAATGATCTAAGTCCATAAAAAATTGAGACAAACAGCCCTGTGATTTGAAAAATAAAAGTTGCATGTAACTTAAAAAATAACATAATAAGGCCCGTACTAATCAGCATCAAATTTTCTTCGGTTTGTGTATTCGAAATTGAAGGGAAAGAATCCACTGGATTCCACACCAAGGTTTGAATCGTCTTCAGAATAATCTTCATCATCATAGTTACTGGGTTTCTCATTAATCGGAGGTGCTGTGGCACTGTGAACATCTTGAGATGCAATTGACAATGATTCTAGAAGAGCGACTTCGTTTGCTTCTTTTTGTTCATTAAATTGATAATTGTTTATTGTTTGGTGACTTATAAAACTTCTAGGGACTTCATCTTGCAGTTCTACAATATCGCTTTGTTTAGGTGTTTTTTTTATGGGTAAATTTTGTAAATTTTGATGTGTTCCATCTTTATTCCACAGGTACTGAATGTGATGTCGTTGATAATATTCATGTATATTCTTATAAAATTGTTCTGCCGATATTTCCGAAGAATTCATAAGTTGTATAGCAATTTGTTCAGGTATAACTATTTTGTCTGAAATAAAAAAAATGTATTGTATAACCAAACTGTACTAAAAAAAAATAAGTTTATAAATTCAACTTTAATAACGTATGTGCTCTTCTGTTTTTTGATGGTTATTCATGAGGGACCAACATGTTGATAAAACATATATGTCCCACCCCTCTTTTTTGTATCAAATTAAAAAAAAAAATTAAACAATAAAAACACTTTTTTTATAAAATAATTTCACTACTTTATGTATGATTTTTTTTCTATATATGTACATATAATAATATTTAAAAAAATATTATTTCTCTAATTCATTTTCTTAACTACTGAGTAAATTTCTATGCATTGAAATTTTCTGCAGGCGTAATTGTATTTTACATTATTGCTAAATAATTTAAACGTGTAGGTACTTATTTAAAAAAAAATCTTTTATTCATATATATTTTTTTATCCATCCATGTAAAGTGTTTTAGAATTTGAATTTTATTTATTTTGTTCATTGTATGTTATGTTGTGTATTTGTTTACTCTCGTAGAAATGTATGTACAAAAATAGGTATAGGTATAGGTAAAAGTTTGTTTCAAAGAACTTCAGAAAAAACTCGGCCACACAAGAGTACATAATCATTTATTTTTAAATTGAGTTATAAATGTATATTTTTACGTCATAGTTTTGAAGATAGAAGAGAGTAAAGATAAAATCATAACCTACAGCAATTATTATTATTATAACGAACAACTGTTCTACTCCTACTTACCGCAGTTGGTCATTTTTGTAACAAAAGGTCGAATACTTGGGTCCCATATGAACACATAGTAAAGTGACAACATTATTGCAGCCAATGAAACACAAAACACATAAACAGCCACTGTGAGTATCCTTATGGCCTTTCGGTTGTTTTGCGGCTGTTGATAGAATCTACTAATTGTTTCGGTAGCAGGAAGTTTGATTTTTTCTTCAAGTGAGCCTAATTTCGAAATCATGATTTTCTCTTTTTTTTCTTTTATTAAGGGAAAAATTTGAACTTTATGAATGGATATGTTGATGATTCTAACTAAATTAAAAACTAAAGCATGTACTTTCACTGATGCTTAAATATGTATTACAAAAATAATTGTTATTATCCGTCGTTTATTGTTTCCCGAATACAACTGCACCAATAAACTCAGATTTATAAGTGTTGAAGATTTCACTTAAAATAGCTTTTTAGTGGAATGTAGTGTAGTGTTACAGTAGGAACGAGGCGCATCGACACACTCATTCGAGCAAATCTGTGTTTGAAACTTCTTGCTTGGATGGACGAAGACGACGGCGATGGTTATAGCGACGATGTTGACAAAAAGACTAGGACGTGTGTACATGCACAACACATTTACTGTGTCAGAAAAAGTCCTACCTCTGCAAATCGATAATTCTACAACTGTGTGCAAAAAGGATTCAGGTTAGTGACCGAAAATTGGGTCAGTAGGGCAGCATGCAATTTAGAGATTTCTGGTGTGTGTATAAAAAGCTTTCAAGGTAGAAGCACCCAAGTTGATAGTGTCAGTTTTTTTTTTTATATAGACTCAAGCTATTTGAAACACTTTTCGGGTAAATGTGGTGAATGTGTTATTAAATCTAGAGCGTCATCGAAATTTTTAAGTTTGAATACAAGTAAGTATTGTACGCGTACTTACACAGATGTTTGTAAGTATGTAGGTATATATTGTTGTAAATATTTAAAGTCCTTCAATAATCATAAATTTATGACAATCTTTCGAGAAAGTAAAGTACATAATAATAAAGTATATAATGTATCTTCATCTGTTGTCCCTTACAATATTTCATAATTAGGTAGGTATACATCCTTAGCTTTCGTTTTATTCGAAGATTATAGTCCTAAAATCAAGAAGAGGATTAAGAAGTTAAACATTAAGGCACTATTGCTAACCGCACTCTATTTTGTTTGGATGCATGGATAATAGTGTTGCAGTTTACAAATGAAAGGACAATGGAGGGTGTGTGAATTATTCATATTAAAGGACGAGGCACATTTTATATACACAGTAAAGTCAAGAAGTAAAATCTTTAATCGGTGAGTAAGTGAATTGGCCGTATTTTTTTAAAGCAATATCGGGAATGCTATCATTGTTACGATGCGGAATCACAACAAAAGACTTCTAACTGCAGGAATTATGTATAAGAACGGCTTATCAACGGCATAAATAGCACGAGCCTCAAGTCTATTGTGAAGAAAGCCTTTCCTGGCGTCATATGCCGCTCTTACGATTTGGCGTGGCCAGAAAGATCCCTCAATTTAACCATCCCAAAACATTCTTTGGGGCTACCTGAAGTCAAAGGTTTATGCTAAGAAGCATCAGATAAGAATAGTTGCCAATAGTCATAGAAACTGGTATAAGATCGGTACAAGGATTGTTCACGTATTACCGTCGCGACGGTACCGACTTAAACACAGATTCTTCTGTGCTATACCGAATGAATAGCAGAATAGCGAGAAGTGACTATCAAGAAAAATCTCTCCCGATGGATAGCAGAATAGGGCTGATAGATTTCACCAAGATGACTGATAGAGTCAGTCATCTTCCGTACTAAACTGTGTAGTGCAAATTAATGAACATCACAAACTTATTTTATGGCTGGGTGGTCAGCCAAAAAAACGGAATGTTAAAAATTAAGCGATAACTTTTACATTTCGAATGCTAATTGATTGAAATAAAAATTAATGCATTCTAAATAAACAGGGCTACTACACTTCATCATTATAATTTTTAAATGTATAATATAGTAATTTTGAGAGTGAAACAAACTAAAATTTTGTAGTTATTTTCATAGTCTTTTAAAATGCACCATTTATTTTTGGTATAACTAAGGTTTTTATTTAATTTTTTTGGTGTTTTCAAAATAAATTAAGTTAATTAAGGGAGTGACGGATTGACTTTAATTAAAAATCTTATGCAATTTTTAATGGGTTTGGCGTGTTTGAACAGGTTTAACTTCTTTAATCTACAACATATTTCATCGAAACAAAAAGTATTGTAAACCCAGTTTTAAATATTTTTATTACAAGTAAAATTTTAAATATCTCACTTTTAAAGTTTAAAAAAATAAAAACGCAAACATTTTTTTTTTTTTCGAGGAGTTTTAAATATTTATATATATTTTAAATATCCCTTGTTTATTTAGCCTTCTGAACTTTATTCTTTCTCTTTATTTTATTGAATAGCTTAGTTAATTATCTTGTTAGTGACGGATGGACTTTTTGGAAAAAAAATTATTAACACTTTCAATGTTCATTGAAAAAGACCAAATAACAATTAGCTTTCCAGAGAAAATAATGCCTGTGCATATTTTTCTTATTTGTTCAGTATTCTTTCTATTGTTGTACAATTCAAAAAATCTAATTGCGGTGATAATTTTTTTTTTTTAATTTTTGAAAATGTGTCTAAATTTTGTGTTTTGGGTGTTTTTCCGTTTGAAATTTCTTTTTTACATGCACACATAGAAGTTTCAGTTTCCAGTAATTCCACTGCGAAATTAGCGCTTCGAGCCCAGCCCACCCGCTCTCAAATATTTTTCTTGTTGGTTTACATATTGCTGGTTGTTTCTTTCTTTTTGCATCAAGAACTGAAAATACAATAGAAAAACCGGTTATTGGAATTTATGGAATATTTAATGACAAACCAGTTTTTTTTTGTCAATGATTCGCGTAGAAGGAAGTAAGCAGAACAATATTGTGTGTGGTTTATCTACCCACTTTTTGCACCCATTATATTTGTCCTTGCTGTTTTTTGTGGCAATAGAGAGGGGATTTATTGGTCTTTGGCAAAAAAAAATAACAATTTCAGAGCAAGTGGGATCAGGACCTGTTTTCGAGAAAATATATTGAAATGGAAAGGAAACGTACAATTTTTCTTTGGTTATTAGGGGGGTTCACACTATCAAATAATCAAATATGTTTGACAAATTTGCTTGATGATAATTTGTTGGTTTGATGCCTTCGCGTTCGCATTCATCAAACGTGTTGTCAAACATCACTTCTTTTTAGAATTTTGATCATGGCGGATGTACTTATAGCGGCTCTACTTTTTATTGAATGTGAGGAACGAGAAGAAAAGCAATGGCAAGAAAAAGAATATGGATAAAAGAATGTGTAAAACACCCAAAATATTCTTTTTTCAACACATTCACCTCTTTATTTTTATTAATTTGTTCTCCTGTTGTAGATCCACGCATATCGACATCTTTTTAAGAATGAAATTTCCTCCTGGTTTGACAAACGGGCGTTCACATTATCAAATATGTTTGTCAAGCCACCGAAATATCAAAATTTTTTGATTTTCATCAAGCATGTTTGACAAGCCGTTTGATGTAGAGTTCACATTCTCAAATTCCAGTCAATCAAGCATGTTTGTCATGCATATTTGATAATGTGAACCCCCCTATTATTGTTGGTTTTTCTTGACTTTTCCACTTTTGCTTGTTATTGATCTTATGAAGATATATACTCATTTTTTCTCCGACTCCATTCTTATTCGAAAAGAGCGTAGGTAGAGTAACGAAACAAAAAAAAAAACAATTCGATCTGGTCCGATCTGGGACACCCAGCCTTAAGTGAAAAAAACTAAATACCTATATGACTTTTAAAATATCAGGTTACAAAAATTTTGATTATAATCTTTATTCTCATGCTCCCAACTGCAAAGCAAACAATATAGTTTTCCTATTCATTGATTGTGGTTTATCTAATTTCAGTCCTAACAGCTCACTCTCAGACTCTTGTTTCAAAATTGAATTAGTAAATAGGTTTAGATAACTTGGCGTTATAATAAAATCGAATCTTAATTAGAAGAATCACATCGAAATTATAAAAACTAATTTGATGCTGGTAACTCGGAAAATTTATCTTTTAAGACCATATTGTTCTAAGAAAGTCTTAACTTGAATATATTTTGGCCATGCGCATTCATAACTTCAGTATGTTTTATCTAGTTGGCGAGGTGTATATACACATGGTTACGGATCTAACTGATTGCTCAAAAATTCTTAGTTCGCATAAGTTGTAACAAAAATCGATTATCTGATTCGAAGATTAAAGAATTCTGCCCATAAGACATCTTCACATTTTCAAAGTATGAGACGAGTGGAAGTCAAAACTGTTTAAACAACATGCATCTTGTCGCTCGTACACCACACTTTTATCATTTTCATATACTGGCGTAGCACCTCGATGCTTTAATAAAATGCCACTAGAATGTCTGTATGGTTTAAATTTTGTATACTAAAAGTAAAAGACTGGCTTTTCACGTTAGGTTATAACTTGGTTGAAAATCATTTATGGTGAACCCCTTTTCTGCCTGGTGGTTATGTAGTGAAACCACATATAAAAACCTTATGGTCTAGTGTACCAGTATTTTTTTTTTTTGAAAATCATCGTATTTACTGATATAACATCGACTCATAAAATAACGGATTTTTTTTTTATTATTTCTTACAAGAAGATTATATTTTGTGAGATTTGAGAGTCAAATTGAGTTCTTTGTCAGTTGTTCAAGGTGTGAAAATGATCAGTAAATATTATTTTTTTTTGTATATTGTACAAAAATGTCGAGTAAGTTTTTTAGTATACTGAACCGTGTGCATAATGTTTAAGCGTATCTTATAGTTTTAGTTTTTAATAAAGAAATTTATTACTAACATATAACAAGCTATTTGTTTATTTAAATCAGTATTTATAAATTTGAGAAAAAAAATCAAGTTTAAAATTCGAAAAAAGACAAAAATGTAGTTTTTAAAATGAAATAATTATAAAGAAAAGAAAGAAAAAAAAAATATTGCATATATATTTTTTTACAAAAAGCCAAAATCCAATGTCGTAATAGGCACACAAAACTCGATTAATTGTAATACAAATAAAGTTCAAAATTCAATCAGAATTGTCAATAAGATATCTTAAAACAAAATGTTAACTGTTGAAAAACATTTTTAAATAAAAATGTTTTGTGGAATCTAAAAATCTAAACATAGGTCCTACAGTTGGTACAATTGATAACTTTTGTGTATCTCGAGGGCATGTTCGTAGAGAACGAGAAGTAGTTTTTTGTTAAGCATTTTTTATTTGTCACTGAATTTCTTTTATCATTTCCTGCCGAAAGAAAAACGGTGAATTTTGTATCGTGTTGGTGTCATAGAAATAGAAAGCTATGTAATCTTTTCTAAACCAATGCGTTTTTGGAGTAGCAACATAGAAGAATTTATCTGTCTAATTTTAGAAATTTGTGGTTTTATACTTTCCCTCAAGTAAAGTGCCTTTGAGCAGCACTTACAAACTTAACAGCCCAACTAAACTTAAGCCATATACCATATGTATATATATATTTAATTTACACTTCTGTACAAGTTAGGCTAATTCTAGGTCAGCAATAATATTTTTTCTGTTACCAGTTAAGTATCTAAAAAAAAAAAAAACTAATTTTATATACTATGTCAAACATAAGAAAGTCTCAATAAAATTTAAATGTAAATGTAAATGTGGTTTTATACTTTAGTTAAACAGCTACAGCTGAAAAACGCTGTCGAGAAATTCAAAAGTAATGTCGTTTTCAATTGGCAATCCGGAATGAGAAGTAGAATCAGAATCCCAATTGAACACTTTTTGTGAATTCTGAAAAATTTGAAGTTTAGTGTGACTGTATTGGTAGTTTTGCAATCTTGGCTTGTATCGTGTTGGTGTCATAGAAATAGAAAGCTATGTAATCTTTTCTAAACCAATGCGTTTTTGGAGTAGCAACATAGAAGAATTTATCTGTCTAATTTTAGAAATTTGTGGTTTTATACTTTCCCTCAAGTAAAGTGCCTTTGAGCAGCACTTACAAACTTAACAGCCCAACTAAACTTAAGCCATATACCATATGTATATATATATTTAATTTACACTTCTGTACAAGTTAGGCTAATTCTAGGTCAGCAATAATATTTTTTCTGTTACCAGTTAAGTATCTAAAAAAAAAAAAAACTAATTTTATATACTATGTCAAACATAAGAAAGTCTCAATAAAATTTAAATGTAAATGTAAATGTGGTTTTATACTTTAGTTAAACAGCTACAGCTGAAAAACGCTGTCGAGAAATTCAAAAGTAATGTCGTTTTCAATTGGCAATCCGGAATGAGAAGTAGAATCAGAATCCCAATTGAACACTTTTTGTGAATTCTGAAAAATTTGAAGTTTAGTGTGACTGTATTGGTAGTTTTGCAATCTTGGCTTTTTGGAAAACTCCTGCAATAGAAAATTAACTGCATCACTTGCATCGTCATCACTTGATGAAGAAGATAAGCAAGACGATTCCAACAATGTTTCTAACAAATTAGGAACAATTGCTAAGATATTGTCAATGTTATTATCCATTTTTTTATAATTTAGTTTTAATTTCAAGCAATCACTTCACAGTTCGCACAATTTGTTAATTCAAAAATATGACATTTGTCAAGTGTGACATGTAAAATATTTGAATGTGTGAGTGATTCTGTTTTTGCTTCTGACTTCAAATCCAGAAGAGAAATCTCTTCTTTTTCAGAATTAGAACTGTCACTTTTGCGCAATTCAACGCTTTGAGAATGCTTTTTTCTGATTCCAGATTGCCAATTGAAAACGACATAAGTAAAGTCTACGAACAGATCATTTGACTTGTGTTTTGATATCTGTCAATTAAATACTCAAAACTGACTATACGTTTTTTTGGGAAATCCTACCTACTGCGGAAATTTTTCCAAAAAAAAAAACAATGTATGTATGTATACAATATACATGTACATAGGTACTGCAGATGATTAATATCATTCGGACATGTCAGAACAATTTTTCCTCTCTGAATACATCCACAAGTATATACATATGTACATATTTATATATATGTATATACATATACATATATTCTAATAAATAAATTTCAGATTTGATTTTGCAAGCATTTCCTTTTGCTTGTGCATAAGAAAGCAAAATAAAATAATTTGTCTTGATTTCTAAAGGAAAAATAAAAGGTGAATGTTTGTTCTTTTTAATTTTAACGTTTTAAGGAATTCAATGCCATTGTTTCCTACTTTGTAGGTATATGTATGTAGGTGTATCACCATGATGTTATCATTTTCTATTTTAAATAACTTTCGACTTGGCAATGCGTTCACGATATGCTTTCAGCTGGAAATGTTTTTCTACGGTTTCGTTCTGCCTATGAAACTGACTGACGGTCATGGATAAATTTCTTTTCAAATTGGATTTATACATATACTAAAGACAAATCGATTCGTGGCAAAGAAGCTTCTTTTTGGAATCCAGTTCATGATGTTTTTGGATTTTTTAAAAGGTTTGTAAATGTAAAAATTAAATAAATATAATAGAAGAAAGTTGAGAAAGTTGCATTATTAATATGAAATATTCAAACACTGTATTATTTTAAGGCAGTTATTCAATTGCATTAAAACAACTAATAAAATACATATGTACATACATATTACGTGCGTAAAGCACGTTAAAGGCATGACATTTTAATTAATGTATTGGGTATTGGGTTACATAATGCCATGAAATCCCCTAAAATACAAGTTTCTATGTACCTATATAACATATGTACATATCAATGTATACTTAATATTATGTACGAAAATAAATGCATTGTGTTGAAAAATCAAAATAAAATTAAAAAATGTTATTGTTTTTATAAACAGTCGAAACAAAATATATACTTTTGAGTAAAGCCAAATAAATAATTGGCAGAAAAAAACTAAAATACAAACATTGTCCAAGAGATAATCATTAACTAATACAATTTAATAGATCTTTTTTAATTCAATTGATACTTTACATTTTTGTTTTTGTTTCTGTAAAACACCGCGTATTTATTTTCAAAAAAAAACGAATTAAAAAATAAGCGTTCAAATTATAAAAAAAGGAATGTTATCATTTGCCTGCATTTTGTGAGTACATAACCAAAACGATTTATATTATTCTGAATCATAAGCAAATAAAGATGTTTGTTATAATTGTGTACAATTTAGAAACATACAAATTTATATGTATGTATATTAAATTAATTCCTCTTGTTTTTTTCAAGGCTACGATAAACAAAATAAAAACGACCGCGGTGATATGCGTCTGAAATGGTAATGAGGTCCTTACTTCAAACTGTTCAATGGTTTTTCAAATGAACTTCAAATAATTAAAACTTTACCTTCAAATATTAATTTCTTAACTGTCAATAATGTACCTGGAACCAGGTACGTTTTTATCCAATAAATTAAGATGACTATCTACATTATAACATAGTTATGCAATTAAAATTTAATACGGGAGATGTTTTTTTGGTTTAAACACTGGGGGCATTTTAGAGTCCCAAAAGAATACGTAATAAAATGACAAACCAACTCCTACACCCGACAAAGCAAATAAATACACAAATATGGTTAAAAACCGCAGGCATCTTTCCGAATAGCGCCTTCGTTTTGGGCGAATTATTTCCTGTAATTCTTTAACTGTAAGCGACGGTGGTGGCGAAGTATTTATCTCCGTTTCAACGCTTTCAACTATTTGCACAATTTTAGGCATTTTAGAGAGTAATTTATATTTGAGTCTATTAGAACGAATCTCAGTTAATACTACTGGCAGATGTGATAGTTCAATCTGGATTTGAATTCTTTAATTAAAAATCCAATTAAAATCGACAACTTGAAGTGACTTACTGTTTCTGTTATTTCAGCTTAAATTAATCCTTTCACAATGTGAAAAGAAGAATGTATAATGTTTATTTGTAGCTGTACACAATTTCAATAATCCACACAAATCGGCCTCCTCGACATAATATACGGGCAAATCAAAAACTTACCACTTGTCACAATTTTTTTATCCAACATGATGATATTGTTTGAACTCAGGAAGTGCTGGCATTTTGGAGTCCCAGAGAAATAAATGATAAATAGCTAATGACATCCCCATACCGCTAAGTCCACCCAAATAGATGCCCAATGTAAGGATTTTAAATGTTTGAGACTCAAGAAAAGGCACTTTCTTATTTCCTTTTTTTTCTTCGTTTTCATCAGCCATGACTACAAAAATTTCTTTTTTCTTGATTAAAATAAATTGAAGAAAAAAAAAACAATCACCAACTATCAATTCAAAGCAATCTTTCTTTTTTTTAACTTAATATGTTTATCGGCTCTTAGTTTAGAATAAACTAATATACCGACTTTTTAAAGTGTTTGTTTTTCATGTTTTCAACAAGGGGAAACACATGTATGTAAATTATTTAATTAACAGGGAAAATAAGTGTTGAGAGCTTGTGTCTTTTAAAGTGTTTTTTTTTTGTTTTTGTTTAATCTTCCCACGGCCGCAATGACATGTGTAAGAGCCTTTTTTTAAGCGTTGACAAAAGGCGTTTTTCTTTTTTAACTCTGAGCACGCCTGAAGCACTGAACTGTCAACAAAAATCAAGTTACCCGAGCTCTCCTTTTTATTCCATTAGCTCAGTCATTTTATTCAGAGCCATCGAATAAGAAATAGAGGAAGAGGTATTTGTCACATATACAGTGTACGTGAGTGAAACATTAATACATACACTGTCACAAATAACGATCTTTTCAAAAGACTTCTACTAATTTCCGATCCATTAATAACAAATTTAAGAAAATTAACTAATAAAAAAAATCTTTCTTATCTAAATCTGCATTAGAGCTAATTAAAAAAATAATTTTATCAGTATTTTATGTTTTTTTTTTCTATAACTATGCACAAATAAACAAACTAAAAGAATAACATTAGTGTTTCTTTAAAAAAAAACAAGCAAATATTTTTGGCCGCACTTTGTATGGGCGGGTACCCACTGTGCATGTGCACCCGTGGGGAAAACTCGCAAGAATTTTTTTTGTTCTAACTTGTAAGTCTGTTCAATGAAGCTGTTCCGAACAGTTTGGCACAGATAAGAACAGCTTTTTGCTGTTCATTGAGGTTCTTGCTGTTCTAAAGTGCTCTAGTTTGCTGTTCAATGAGGCAATCTAGAACAGTTTGGAAAACTTTAGAACAGTATTTTCTGCACTTGCTTTTTAGGTAGAACAGGACTGTGAAAAGTGCCAAAATCATCTGTCTGTAATTTGTGATTGGTTTTTATTTCGTCTTTTGTGCTTTATATTTCTTTTGTGTGAGAATAAAGTAAATAAAAAAATATTGTATTTGAAACAATTTTAATTCATTTTTATGTTCTGTTCTATACTATCCTACGCTGTTCTACTCTGTTCTATCCCACTCTTAAACTCAATGTACAGACTTGATGTTTTGATTTTTAATTTCACATAGGGAGTTATTGTAATCGGTCCGATTTGTCAAATTAGTTTCTAAATTCAATATTTTTAGAGCGATGTCTGTGTTTACGTATGGTCTTACATTCGAACAAATTTAATTGAGAGTTTTTTATTCAAAAAATTCTACCAAAAGTAAGTAAAAAATGTATTTTGACCTGAATGTCTCAAAAATGGGCAACGATATTGACATCAAATTTATTTAAGTTTATACAAAAAAACAACTACTAATATATATGCTCCAATTTTGAAAAATATCGAAATGACAGTTTTTCTGCAAAAATATAAAACTTTAACAAAAATTAACCAAAGAATGTCAAAAATGTTTCTTGACTTAAATATGTCGAGAGTGGTAAATTATTTTAATTACAAATTTATTTTATTTTCGTGCATAATACAACTGTTTGTATATGAAAATTTTTGACAATTATTAAATTGACAGTTTTGTTACGAAAAATAAAAAACTAAAGCTGAAATTTACCGAAAAGTGTCAACAAATATTTTTCCGCTCAAATATCTTCAAAACAACCAATGGTATTCAAATGTATTTTATTTTCAACATGATGCATTTTTCAATTCTTTAATGATTGAAAAATGACAAATTGCAATTTTTAGCAATAAATAAAAAAAAATATTGTTTTTCCAAAATCCAAACAAAATCTCTAGAAATTTTTAAAGTCTGATAATTTGTTGTTAATAAAATTGTTATCAATCAACATAAGCATAATGGGAAGTTCTCAGTGTGGGTGGCACCCAGACTCTTTTTTTGAAATTAATTTTCACGTTAAGCTAGCTAAATATTTCGTTTTGTTTGTTTAAACAAATTAATTTACATATACGGACAAAGAAAAAAGTGGTGAGTGTTGGATTTTGATCTTTATTGGTTTACTTATACTTCTCTGGATTCTAAACAAATCCAAAAGGATTTTGAATTTTGAGGCCTGGTGCCGGATTTATGGGATTCTAAAGTTTGTCTTAGGCTTGAATAAGGCTTTTAAGCAAACATTTTTGTAGATCAAATGATGAAAAAATACAATTATTTTTTTATGAAATATGTTGTAAATCACATGTTCTTTTTGTTAGTTACAAAATCTAAACCGGAAGTTGGACTTATTTTTTTGATACAAAACCGGAAATTAAATTTTCAAACTTAATTTAAAAAACTTCGACCATTTTGATATTTTTTATAAGCTACATGCCAAGTTTCAGAGTGGGATCTCTATTCGTTTGGAAGATACATAACTTAAACTGCTTCGCCTTTGTACCAAAAATATATTTTTCAAATAGGAATCCGGAAACTGTGAATACAATTTAAATTTTAGTTAATTAAGACCATTTAAATATTTTTTTTTTCATTCCATAAAATATTTCTAATGCACTAAAGATATAAATTGCCGAGTTTAAGATGAGATCTCAATTCAT
>LR989927.1:138679506-138751837 GCA_905146935.1 Scaeva pyrastri
GAGATTTTTAAGTTTAATTAGAAAAGGACTATCGAAAATTGTTCTTACATAATTACTTAAGATCAGACGCATACTTTAAAAATGATTTCTTATTTATTGTTCGCTTTACGTGTATAGACAAATTCACTCACAACCTGTTTTCAGCAGACTTGCGATCAAGTTTATTTTTATTTATTAATAGATAATTAATAATAATTATCCAATAATACACGTTGCGTGATGCTTAGTGCGTAGGAATATCGTGAAAGAGAGATTCAACCCCTGACTGTACCACCAGAAGGTTTTTTCACGGACACAGCTACTGCCTTCTCCAAGAGTAATTATTCTTTTCATTTAAAATTGCTTTCTCAAAATTCGAATTTCGGAAAAATTGTAGGTCTACTCCATCCTAAATCCCTGACATTATTGGCACACAGGAATTATTGAGAGTTGTAAGTCACTTAGCCTTTGTTCTTGACAAGCTGTAGCCCCATCAATTTTATTATTTAGGTATTAATTAATCAAATGTTTAAAAAGTTCATCACAACAGAAATTAATAATTCTAAGATCTTTGGGTACCGACGAAAGCGCAGGTATGCTATAAAAATTAATAACAAAAATAAAATATTTTCGAAAGCTTTTCTATTTCTACTTAAGGTAGTAAATTGAAGTTTTTACTTTTACAAAGCTTAGTTAAGCTAAGCGAAGATCGTATTTATTAATTAGATTTCTACAAAAATTAAATTTAATATATACTTACCTTTTTATACAAATAAGCACAAACGTCATGATATAATCACTGAACAAAGCTAATTATGCTTTAGTATGGGTAGCGGTGGCATAGACGAGTCCCAAAGAAAAATATGGTACACAGCTAAGGTGAAGCCTAGACCTCCCACGCCACCAATATAGAATGCCAAAGTTATTAAACGAAAAAGTTTTGAGCGGAAGAAATCTTCATTTTTAATTTCTTCTTCTTTTTCTTCTGCAGTGCCTAGTTTTTTTGTTTGAGCCAAAAACCCCTTTTTACTCATTTCCCCAAAATGTATTAAGATTTTTTAAGAATTTAAGGAGCTTGTGATGAGAATGTGATATTGTTGAGTTAATGTTGAATTTCAAAAGATAACTAATTTTCAAATTTGAAAAAATATGCTTCGAATCTAAAAATCCCGATCAATTGTATGTATATGCTTTTATAGCATTAAAAAGAATTCGATTCATTAAATATAATCGGATTACAGTTATAAAAACAAAATATAAACTGTGAAGGTTCTTCAATTGTCATTGGCTTGCAAGGGATTATGTGTTTCTGATTTGCTTTTGTTCTATGCTGTTATTTTGCCACTTTCTTTACTTCGGTACTAAAACGCACAATCAAGTGTAGATATGCAATGTGCACATGTTTATGAACAAATTTATTGATCAGTGTAAACATTTTATACATATATCTAAATTTGTATATTAAACCTAAACTATGAGTAATTATAGAAAAACAGAAACAAACATTTTAATAGACTTCGTGACCATGAACTTTGGCAACCGGTGGCATTGTAGAATCCCAGAAGAAAAAATGGTACAATGCGAATAAAAAGCCAATTCCACTGACCAAACACACATACATTATCACCGTGAACAGCCGAAACAATTTTGACTCATAAAATGATTCGTTTATGGGAGGACCAACATTTTCTGGTTCTTTACCCTTATTGGTCAAGAGCCCGGGTTTTCCGGCTTCGACATCATTTTTCGAAAACATGTTGGAAATATGTAATTGATTTGTTATAGTTCTTGATGCAAATGTTATATGACAAGTTTTGAACTTCAACTCAACAAATTTCTCGAAAATTCGGACAAGTCTTTCTTGTTTGTTGACCGCTCGGAATGGACTGATTTTTTTTTTTTTTTAATGTGAATGTGCACGACGATTACACCTTCAGCATAGACTGAGTTAGCTGTATACATAACTTACATATTATGTATATGTAAAACAGAATTTCATTTACTTTTGCTCGTAGATACAATGCAACTGATAAATACTTAAGAACAAGACATTTGCATACAATCCTCAAACCGAGTGACGTTTGATTTATTCTTTGTTTTCTTTTAAAGTCGTAGCTTAAGGGAGCATATAAAATACATTTTACATTATTAGTAAGAATAAAGGTGTTAAGAGCATTTAAGTTTAAATTTTTAGTTCGTTAAAATAGAATAGGAATCCGCAGGTAAACGTTTCAGTTTAAAAAAAAAAAATTTAAATTATAATAAGAACTACTAGTCTTTGTAATCATATTGACTTCAAGGCAATTTTAAAAATCATAACTAAAAAACGTTTCAAAAAAAAACTATCAATGTGTTTAATGAGTAAGGAACCCATTTTGTTATCTTATTTGGATAAAGTATCAACCATAGGTAAAATTTGTTGGACATGCGTTGTGGTTTTACTACAAGGTGAAAAGTTGCCAAAATTATTACCATTCAATTAGAATTGAAGCGTTCAAAAAACATAAAAACCTGTTCTATTGCAAAATAATTGAATCAATTAAGACAAATAAAGAAAAATAATAAATGGTTAGAGTGTTCAATCTAAAAAAAATTACAGAAAATTAGTTACCGTTAATAAGATGAGGAATTATCTATTTGTAATCATTTACAACTGAAACTTAAACTAATATATATTAATAACATTGGAATTGTGTAGATCATATTGAATTTGATGTACCTAAGGGAAAACATTGAAGTTAAATTACAACTTTTATTTCATTTATTTAAATTAATAATCAAGGAACATTTAGTACCAATTTTTTCATCTCTTCTGTCTCCTGTTTTATAAGTAACTAGTTTAATAATATCATTATTTTTATCATCAGAAGCTTACAAATACAAAAATCCTTGTACATTACATATGCAGGTACTTTATTAAAATTATATAAAATATTAAATTGTGTGTAACCTGTTCTGTTGTACTTTTTCTGAATAAGCTGAATCGTAACCAAACCTAGAAATATAATTGTTACTTCATCTTATTTCCGATCACTTAACTAAGTATAAGAACTATTTTTTGAATTGATTAGACATTGAAACACTTAGTAGAGTTGACTTACATATTTAAAAAAAATATAAGTATAATTTTGTCATTAGCGTCAATGCAAAAAAAAAATAGGAACATGAAAAAAATATAAGACACGTTAATACATTATTTCCCAATATTTTTACTTTATTTTAACAACTAAACAACCAACTATTGTTAGTGCTACAATTTTCATTGTTTTTAAATCATACTTTTCCAGGCTTTTTTATGTACATACCTACTACTTATTTATTTTTTAGAGTAAAGAATTTAATTCTTCTTTGCTCAGTTTTTTTTTTTCAATTAATTTAACAAGTTATGTCTATAGTTCACGATTAACAATGTACTCGTATAATATATGAATGTATTACAGTACATACATACATAAATACGAGTTATATACATATATCATATATTAATATAATTCGGTCTAATTAACCGTTATAAACGGGCTGTGTTAATGTAGACGGTTTTGTGATACACAATAATTTTTATTAAAACGTAAAATGGGTGAATTATTATTATCATCTATGACTTTCGACCACCCTTATAATATTATTTTCATTTAATGCTATGCTATGCAGTATGCGCATGTAGGTATTATGATTTTGTAAGTCATCATGATATGGTATATACTTGCGCATATTTTTTATTCATGATTGTTTCATAAAAAATTGATTTTAGCTTATGGCTTAACCAAAACAAAATTAAATAAAGCATTTACATATGAAAGAACTTGTGAGGGTATAAAAATGATTGACATTTCTATTGTTTTGCATTCATTTCCAAGTTTCCAAGTAGTGTCTGTCAGTAAAAATATTTTAGAGATAGTAAAAGCGTTAAAATAAAAAATTATTTCTACGTGATGGCAGAAGAAAAGGAACAAACTAAAGGAAGAGGAAAGGAGCCAGAAGAAAAGAAAACAGACTTCTTTGAGTCAAAACTATTTAAAATTATAACGCTGGGAATATATCTTGGAGGAGTGGGGGGACTTGGCTGCACATTGGCTCTATATTACTTATTTATATGGGAATCCAAAATGCCGGATTTACCGATTTTAAAGAAAATGGGAAGTCCAAATGCTATGTGATTTAAAAAAATGTGTACAAAACTCGAAAAGTATTATTTGACCCTGTTAATATTCCGCCCTGTTCAGTAAGTTCCGAAGGACTACAAAATGTGTGTGTGGTGATTTGTTGTTGGTTTTTATTTGAATATCAGTGTTATAACATAACAAACTTTCACGGATAATCAGTAACAGGGTTATACAAAACAAGTACAACATATGTAGAAATTATGTATTAAGTAGTTATAAGTAAGTATTTATTTTTCAATTCTTTGCACATAAAAGTATTATTTATTCACATTCACATTTTTTAATCTTATAAATATTACTATACTCATATGAATAATTAACCTACAAAATTATGTATGTTGTACATACTTTATAACTTAACCTAACCATATACACAAAATCAATGTATTAAATAAAATTTACCTTGAAACATACATATATGTAGGTATGTATGCAAAAACTGTTAGTCTTTTTAATTTGGTGGTTGATTTTTGTCCACAGTCACAGGAAATCGTAAGTATATATCCGGCATCGTAGAGTCAAAGAAGAACAGAAAATAAAATGATAATACCATTCCCATGCCGCTTACTCCTCCTATATACAAAACTAATGTGATCCATCGAAAGAACTTCGACTCGAAAAGTAGTTGATTTTCTGAATTTAATTCTTTGTTATCGGATTGAATGTTAGCCATTTAAAGACCAGGTTTGGAAATGGTAAACAAAGAAACTGAGTATATGCTTTTATACTACTGCCAATAATTAAAATTGACATTTTCTATTAAATATAAGATTAACATCAATTTATCAGGTAAAAGTGACACAAGTTGTTATGAAACTAGCTGAATGTGCGCTTTGAGTGATATGTAAATTCGATAGTTTGAAATCAAAATTTTACACGAAGTTTGCTGCATTTAATTAAAGAAATTAAGTTAAAAATATTTTCCTTATGAAGGGTGATTCATAGTGAGGTTTAAATTATAATTCTACTAATATCAAAATGTTTAAGTTTGGATGTACATATGTATGGATGGATGTTTGTTGCTCAATAATACCTAAACAACTGAACGGATTTGGATGACATTAGGGACATAGATGGATTTTAGTCTGGAATAGCATATAGACTACTTTTTATCCAGGTTCCCGTGGGATAGATTTCTTTTAATTTTAACAATCACACCGGAATGGCTGAACGGATCTGGATGAAATTTGGCACGGATATAATAAATAAACAGACTTTTGATTCATCTGAAAAACTACTATTAATGTGATGTGCTTTTCTATTAATACCTGTATAAGCTGTGAGATTCCGGAACCAGCCGCTAGTGTAATAAAAAACACATTTTGAAAGTGGACTTTAAAATTTTACATATACTTTCGTTTGAAATAACAATTCATGGCATTTACTTTTTGAAAATAATACCATGTAAATCTTAGTCATGAATACGTCCAAGAGACTCGTTTGAGTTTCGTGGCTGGTATCTAGCGAATAACACGGGTAATGTTGCCTTTCAAAGCGCCAATCGTTATACTGGTTTATTCGAGAAGATCTGAGATCTTACATATTTTATCCTCAAAGAAAGTAGTCCAAAGGTGTGATTTCAAACGATCTGTGATTTCCCGAAGTAAAACGAGAATTTAACTACTCATCAAAATGATTTCTCCAGAAATCCGTTGTTTCACACAGTGTAAGGCTCGTATCGCCACCGACCGTCTTGTTGAAACCAGAGCTCACCCTAGCCCATTGACTAAAATTTTAGAAAGCTCATAGTCCTTTAACATAGCGATAACGGTTAATCATTGACGACGGTTAGACTCTGATTTGGTTCATTTTTGAATAAATATAAGCCAATTATTGCATAAACCACACCATATCGTTATTTTTAATGCATGTTATTCAAGCACTTGATACTTTTCGTCTAAATGCTAATTTTGCTAATTTATGTTTCCATTGAACCAGTTCATCACTGAAGCGGACTTTCCGTTTCATACGGAAAACATTTCTCAAGAACGCTGATTTTCCTAATACAGCTGCTGGGCTAAAAGTTAATTCTGATTGAAACCACTACTCACTAGAAAGGTATGTACCTAGATAATTTTACTTTCAAAAAAATTATTTATAAAAATTCTCTGCCAAGTTAAAGAGTTTTACAATTTAAATTAGTTTGTGAAGTTTTGGATTTCCATACGATGTGGAAGTACATTCTTTTAATCCCTAAAATCGTTCCTCAATGTTGTTGTTCTGTATGTTTGTTTCAGTAGTTATGCAATTGAATGTTGTTAAAATATTCGATAATTCTATGGTATAAATATTTAAGTCTAGGAAGAACATTTCTGATAGCAGTGTCTACTGGACTAGGGATGCTCATGGAACAAAAACATCGATGTTTTATTCGATGTGATACATCGCACAGTGGGGTATTCAGGCTCAAAACATATATAGAACTATAGTGAAAATAGTGACCTGAGTTTTATTTTTTTTTTGTGAAGACGGAGCAACATTTGTTATCAAAAATACAATGAAATCTCAACAAGCATGTATATTGTATAAACTGAATTAGAAATATTAAAATGTTTGCAATTTGTGCAGTCTAATATTGATAAATAATTGAATCATTTAAACAATACGAAAATAAACATTTTCCATTTATTGTCGATATATATTGGAAGATTTGTTTGTGTTCTTCACCAATCCCCGCTCTGATTTTTATATGTGGTGATAGCTGTATATTTGTATTATTCGATTTAAGAAAAAGTTGCCCCAACTTGCCCCAATTAAAAAACTTGGACTCTCAAAAAGGACCGACTTTGAAATGACACTGTGGTCCACTCCTTTTACCGATGTTATGTTAATGTTTTGTTTTTCTGATAGCTTTGATATATAGGCTTAAAATGGCATTTAATTTTTTTTTATTTTCTCAAGAAAAAATAAAATAGGTTAATACCATGTTTATGGCTGAATACCCCACTGTGCATCGTAACCTTACATCGATGTTTGTCGATGCATCGCATAAAAACATTGATGTTTTCCGTGTATCGAATGAAAAAATAAAATATTTTTTTTTAGTTTTTAATGAGTTTTATTGTAGCCTGTCTCTGGATATAGAAAGTAAAGGAGAAGAGAGCATATTATGTATGACATAAAGAGAACACTGAATTCGATTCGGTTAGGTACTGACTGTGAGTTGTGAGTTTGTATTGCAAAATGCTTGCTTTATTCAATATGAATCGAATGAAATACACCATCACACTGATGCATAAATTAAAAGAGAAGAGAGCATGTGAAATAAATTTAACTGTAGATTTCGCACTTTGAGTGAGTTTTTTCAATACTTTCTTTATTCGATGCATCGAATAAAAAAACATCGATGCATCGGTAAACATCGAAAGGGTGCGAAACATTGGATTTATTAGTGCGGTATTACACAGCGCATTTTAAGTGCGAAAGAGAAAGAAATAAAGAAAGAATGAAACGGAAATAAATCTTTCTCGACATGCACGGACGGAATAATCCTTGCATGTTTTTGACGTTTCTCTTTCTACTTCTCCGTTGTTTTTCGAATTTGCTTTATTTCGTTTCGTTCGTTGTTAAGGAAACATCCATAATGAAGCTTTGACTAATGAAAATAAAATAAAATGGAATGAAGCCTTAACATACGAGTTTATTATATAATTTATTTAAGTAAATCTAAATTGTTCAAATCATTCTCTGGTCCTATTTTTGGATTTTTATTATTTTTTTTCTTAATTACTAAACCGATCACCGAAACAACGAATGTGAAATGAAAGATATCTGTCAAAAAATGAGTAAAGCTGCAAACTCAGAAAAGTCTTCGTGTAATAACGAGCGCATGACCGAAAGACACTCCAAAACGAAATAACCGAGAACTGCGCATTAAATACATGCGCTGTGAAATACCGCACTTAGATACATCTTTTCGATGTATCGATGTTTTTTGAGCAACCCTATACTGAACAAGACACATTTCAACTTCAACTGAAATTATATATAAATTATAAAATTATTATATATATATAAGTTTATATATATATACTAGCTGACCCGGCCACGCGTTGCTGTGGCTAAAGTTTTACATTATAGTAAACAATCTAAGAGGAACAATAAGAGAACATCAGTCACGGAGTCCACTATGCTTTTTCACACAGATGGTATTTGTAAAAAAATATGGTGATCTCCTTATTTGACTTTCTACTACTATAACCCTTTAGTTAACACGTGGCCGGCTATGCTAACACCAAAAATTTAAAAAGTGGAAATAATTGAATTATACGGTATTTCGTTCACTACAAAATAAATTTAATTAATTTTATAGCGTCAACAACACGTGGTAATTATGCTGTTAAAATGTAGATATATGACACGTTCGTAGATTTACCATAGCAGCGCCATCTATTGATTACTTACTCAACCCAGTCGAAAGGTATCGACATCTGTTAGAATCATTTGGAGTTAACAGATAATTGTGACTGTCAAATAATAACAGACAAATAATTAGCAATAAATTAAAATTGCGACTATAATTTGAGATTTAAACTATCCTATCTCTCAAGTTGGATCGAACTGCACATGGTGTGCGAATTTTATTATAATCGGTTAAGTGGTTTAGGAGTCCATTGAGGACAAACATTGTGACAAGAGATTTATATATATTAAGATAAGCTTTATATTTAATAACATGCTGTATCGGGTGTTTTCTGGAAGAGCTTGAGAACTTCGAATAATAATACAAAACACAAATGTTGTTGAAATGCGGCGGAAATGCATAGTCACTGATAAAAGCTCGGTTCCAATTGATCTCCGAAATCAAGCATCAGTGTGCGCTGTTAGTAGACAAATGGATTACCATTCGAAACCTACCGCGTGCTGTTGTCATGTGTTCTTTCTTTCTGTTGTTCTTCCTCTACTCTGTCCTTCTGCCCGGTGCCTGTATTAATGTCTTGTGTTGTCTTACATTGCCTCAGTAGCTCAAGGTGCAAGTGTCTCTACTCGGTACATTTAAGTGCTGTGTAGTATGTAATGTAACTTTTCACTACTTTTTTCAATAAATCTGACCGTATAAAGTCAATGTTATTGGTGCATTAAATGTTGATTTATCAATAGATCTGTTTAAACACAAAATTGCTAGTGTAGAGTAGTTTAGTACAGTGCTACTTCTAGGAAACTATATAAAATGAAAAGTAGGTATACCTAATAATAATCTACTTAAAACAAAATAGGGTCCATCCAAAATGTTTTTTGTGTGTAATTTAAATTAAAAAAATTAATTATTAACTAAAAACTATCGCCTTCATTATTATAGGTCCTTCATTACCTACATACATATGTATATCATTGCAATACATATGAAGAGAGGCTAACAGTAAGGTGAAAAAAAGTGTGAGCCTATTCAGATGAGCGGCCGTGTACATACTTATATACTTTACTAGGGAATTCCCAGACCCTTCGCTGATTTATGAACAAAAAACCTGTGCAAAAATAATTTAAAATTGAACTTCTTATAAAAAACATTTATATGGATTTTCATTTTCTTAAGAATTGTTTTTATGTAGAAAACATCTACAGACAATTCTCTACAAAACGCAAAAAAAAAAAACAAACAAAATGAAATCGGTACATATGTTTGTATGTAAATAGAAACATTTTTTAAACTCTCTTTTATTGCATATTTTCTATATTTTATTGAATAGGTTATACTGTAAGATACCTACATTATCTTTTAAAATAGTACAAACTTAATTATTATTTAAAGGATGCGTTACATTTGTTTGTGAATTTTCAAAATGATTTTTTTTAAATTGTATGTATGTTTGTAAACAGTTTTCAGAAAAGGGTGACCAAAAAATTTAATTTAAATTAATACAAAATTAAAATCAAGAATTAATACTTAATAACTAACTGAAAAAAAATAAAATAATAAGGACTCAAATCATCACTACCTTAAGGTTTGCAAATATTCCTCAATTTTGATTCGAAAGAGCTTAGTTTATCATTTTTAAAGATCGAGGAAGACAGTTCCACAGACAAATCGCAACTATGAAAAATTGGCGTTGTGATACTAAGAACGTGTAACGTAAGGGTACAATACTTAATGTTCTAGTAGAACGCGAGTAACGTATCTTATCATAAAGGTAAGGTGGTTGACGCGTTTGTATAATGTATAACATTATTTAGCAATACAAGTGATCTAAACTTAAAAAGGCTTTCAAGAGTAAGGCCATAGATAGACCTTGAAAAATTAGAAACTCGACAGTATCTTTTTAATCCAAAAATATATCTGGCGATACTGTTGTACCCAATATTAAGTTTGCGCTTGTGATCATAATCACAATTATGAAAAAGTAAACTAAGGCCGCCGTAAACACGACCTATTGTCAATCTAATGTGATAATTCCAAGAAAGTGTTTTTGTAAACATTAAACCTTAGTTTCTGGCTGATTCGACAAACTTGTTTATTATTTAAACGTATCACGGGAAAATAAGGCCATCGACACGGCCTTTCTTTAAATTACCAAACATTTTGATTTTACTGGATTGAGACAAAGTAAATTTTTCTCTGACCAAGACAAAATATTGGCAAGGTCTTCATTGACTTCAACGGCAGCGTTTTCAACCAATCCTAAAGGAAAACTTTTACTTATTTGGACATCGTCAGCATACATGTCGAATTTAGATTTAGAGTTCTGCATACTGCATTCATAAGAGTAAATCATTGATGTACAGAGAAAAATAGTGGTCCCAATATTGAACGCTGCGGAACCCCTCTTTTAACCATAAGAAGTTCTGAAGCAGAAGAGTTTGCAATAACATTAATATTGTATTATAATGATTTGTTTACGCTTTAAAAAAATGTATCATACTTAATTGTAAGTATTACCGTTATTTTTTGACAACTCTTTTTTCGCTTAAAGCATTTTTATTTTATATTGCCCCTACACCGCCTAAACGGGTGTAAAAAATGTTTATTTTGAACACCTCTATAAGATGCCATTATTAAACTCTTCCCCGATTGGTCTGTGCAACTTCGGTTTACATTATTTATTTAAACCATCAGAATCAGAAACTCCTTTGAGAAGAAAACATTAGACAAATAAACAAAAGGTGTGATGATAAGAGGTAATTAATGCAAAAAAATATTACTGAAAAATATATTGATCTTAAAAATTCAAAAAAACATGCTTACAAATAACGGTAATAAAATATATAGAGATTTGTAAAAGAAAAAAGGTTAGTTATACATTGCATTAAAAAATGAAAGTTATATTTTTCATCAGTTCATGAGTTGGCATCAGGTTGAAGCGTTGTTGTTGGTAATGTTGTGGTTAAAAACAGCAACAGTGTTTAAGTTGTAACCTTTTTTGTTCGACTTGTCTGGACAGGGTACATACACCTTGAACAGACCGTCGATTGATACAAAAGGTTCTTGTACCTTTGTATTTTAAGTATATATATTATTACCCCTTACCATTGGTGGGGGAACCAATAATAATGATTGATGCACAGCAACACTTTGATCGTAACTGATAACATTTTATTCTCTTTGAAACTCACTTTTTACATATAAAGAAGACGAAGATACAATAATAAGAATATCATAAGTTTATACTTTAGTGACTACCGTACTACGTTCTTGAGACTAATTACAAAAAAACTCACCGATATATTTTTGACAACCACAACGCGCACCAGACATCAGTAACGACGTATATCAGTCTATCTCCAGGGAGCAAAAACTAAGTGAATTGAATGGGGAGGAAAACAAAAGTATGTAATTGTTAAAACGGTCCCTAAACACTCAATACTACTGTGAAAAAACATGGATGACGAGGTAAAATCGAGAGGCCCTCCGGCCATCGATATTTAAGACAACGTAACTCACCAGTGTGGTGAATAAGGGCGGTTATGGTGGACCGCCGCTGATTTTAAAGGTATTGAGTTAGGGTAAGAGTGTTAGATTGTTGCTTTAATTAGATGCATGCGAAATCTTCGAATTCTTCTTTGTTATTATATCCGTTTCTCTAGTGCTATGACTGCTATGTCTGCTATTACACGACGACTCATGAGTCGTGACTCATCTTCGAATTCTACTTTGAAATTTCATCCTTTGAGTCGAACACTATTACACGTTGACTCATAAGTCGTGACTCTTTTCGAACTACGTTGGTGCAAGAGAGATACAAGAATCGAAAAGATGAAACGGAAAATAAATTGCCTGTGAGTCGCGGGAAAAATTTTCGGCGACACATTTTTCACATTTATTTTTCACTCATTCGTTATTTTGCTATGCCTCTTTATTTAAATTCGTCGTGCTCGAGTTTATATGTATACCTTTACAATTGGAAGAGCAAGACAGAATGTATGATTTCCCAAACAACGAAAATTGAATTAAAGAGACAAGGTTTAATAGTGTTCGACTCAAAGGATGAAATTTCAAAAAAGAATTCGAAGAAGAGTCACTACTCATGACTTCATAAGTCAAAGTATAATAGCAGTCTATTGCAGATTCATGAATCTATCTTGACAGTTCTCTTTTATTTTTATTTCGTTGTTGTCTTGTAGGTTTGGTTATGAGACTTTTCAAATTGAAATGATTTCGGCTTTCTTTGAACTTAATAAAAAAAAAAATGTTTTAATTTAATTTGTTTTTATTTATTGATGCATTTTGGAATATAAATTTGTATAAAAACGATTTATAATTTGCGAAAAACGCGTTTCATTTTTAAATTTCAATTCTAAAACACTGTTTGTTAATTCACACTATCATTTTCGTACCGGACGAGCAGTGCATTCATGGGTGTATTTTGCCGTACATCGATGAGAGACAGCGGATTAAGAAAGAGGTCAATATAGTGTAGTGATACAAAAGAAAAAAAAATAACAAAAAAAAAAAAATAGGCTGGGTGCGACCCATACTAATAACTTCCCATTATGCATAATTGGATAACTTAGCGTTCCTGATAATAAATGATTAACTTTTGATGTTAGTTGATAACAATTTTATTAACATAAAAAATATCTGAGATATTGAATCTGAAAACAATATTTACCAATTTTTTTAAGAAATATTTGTAGTTTGGTATTTATTGCGAGAATTTCAATTTGATATTCGTCAATATTTTATTATTTTTTAGATATTGAAAAATGCATTACGAGTAGGTTGAAAATAAGATACATTTGAAGTCATTGCTTGTTGTGATGATATTTAGGACGCAAAACAATTTACGACACTTTTCTGAAAATTTCAGTTTTAGTTTTTTATTTTAGTAAAAAAAACTGTCATTTCGACATTTTTCAAAAATATACCATATTCTATTATGCAAGAAATAAAATAAATTCGAAGTTAAAATGATTTACCACTCTGGATATATTCAAGTCAAGAAACTACTTTTGAAATTTTTCGGCTAATTTTTGTTAAAGTTTGTTTATTTTTTGTAAGAAACTGTCAGTTCTACATTTGTCAAAATTGTAGCGTATATTAATAACGATATTTTGTTTAAGCTAAAATAAATTTGAAGTCAATATCGTTGCCCATTCTCGTGACATTCAAGTCAAAACACATTTTTTACCAACTTTTGGTAGAATTTTGTGTACTTCTTTATTTTTTGTAAAAAAACTATAAGTTAGATTTTTTTCAAAAATTTTACCAGATGTCAAAGATCACATTTCACATAGCAAAAAATAGTTTTGAAGATAATATCATTTTTCCTTCATTGTATATTTCCGATCCAATTTTTTTTCCAATTTGACAAATCGGACCGATTACAATAACTGCATATGGGAAGTTAACAATAAAAGATCAATTAAAGACAAACCGAAGAAACGAAGAAAAGGATATGAGTAGCACAGAGGGGTGAGTCGACAAAACTTATTATTTTCACGAAACATAAAGTGGAAATTATAAAGAAAATGAATTGAAAAAATGTTAGTAATTTCAAATTTTTGTAGTACATATATGGAGGAAGTACCAAGAAAAGGGGGCTCAGAATCTAGGATTTATCGGGCGGTCACAACTTAAGCAGGAGGCCGTCGAAAGAAATCCTTCGGGTCCCCAGAACCTCTAAATTAGGTGCCAGTAAATCTGTTTAATCTGAAAAAATAACATCCCGGAAAAGACAGCGGCCAGTTACCGTTGCCTTGACCCAAATTATTTTGCAAGCTACTGCGCTTATGTTCTTTTCTACATGTTTATATGAAAATAAAAAATATTTTTAATGCAATATTAATTTTTAATAGTCATCATACGACGATGGTTAAAAATTCCAAAAAAGAAAGGTCTGAAGGAGAGAGGGAACGGCGGAGGTGTCGGTCAGCAATCCGCTATAGCTTTCTTCATTAGGCCTGAGGGTGAAACGGGGAACTAGTGCAGTGAATGTTAATGTAAAATACCGTATGAATTATGCTTGTGTGTGATATCCTATCCTAACTCATTATTCCTCTTATCACAATTCTATATATTTGTTATTCTCGCGTTGTCTGTTGTGACAAGATTTCCCCATTTCGACGAGCTATCCTGTACAAGCGCCGACACAATCTATTTTCATTTCCGCTTTCTTTTCACTACTTCTTAAGCTTACCTTTCTGTCCTCCGATCCACTAAATTCTACACCCATTCCGTATACATACCATTACAAAAAAAAACGATCATTTCCGTCCATCCATTTCTGACTTACGAAACTCCAAGATCCAAACCTATCCCCATTAAACTAACCAACTATAACGTTCCACAATAATCGCTAAGCTACCTCAACGGGTCAATAACCTACCATACAATTTCCCATCTTAACTACCTTCTAAAATAACCATCCCAACATAACTGAAAATTTTAATTTTTTTCAACAACAATTTAATAACATAATAGGTAACAATCACTAGAAATTTAAAATCACTGTTACCTTCAATTTCATACAACAAATTTCTCTTCTTCTCAAATGGCATTTTTTTCTAGGTATTTCTTTGTTTTTGGAATGAGTTAAATGAGCACGCTTGAACGATTTAATGTTTTTTGAGATGTCACATGAAAAAGCATAATGAGCTTTAGTGTCGTTAATTTAATTTTAATTTTAGTGGGCGCTTGAACCCCATTTATTCCGATTGATTCAAACTATAAGCACCGATAAGAAACTATACAGATGTCTCATTCCCATACAAAAAAATGTCCCATATTTTTTCAACTGCTATCAACCGACAAAAAGCTTTTTGTCAAGAATAATAATATTATACACATGGTCTGCTATTACACAACGACTCATGAGTCGTGACTCATCTTCGAATTCTACTTTGAAATTTCATCCTTTGAGTCGAACACTATTACACCTTGACTCTTAAGTCATGACTCTAATTTGGCAGCTTTTTTTCATTCAAATTTCGTTGTTTGGGAAATCTTTTATTCTGTCTCGCTCTTTCAACTATAAGGGTATACATGTGAACTCGAGCACGCCGAAAAAAAAATAAAGAGGAAAAGCAAAATAACAAATCAGTGAAAATAAAATGTCAAAAATGAGTCGTGGAAAATTTGCCCGCGACTCACAGGGCAAATTTTCTTCCGTTTCATTTTTTCGAATTTTGTATCTCTCTTGCACCAACGTAGTTCGAAAAGAGTCACGATTCATGAGTCGTCGTATAGTCTGCTATTACACGTTGACTCATGAGTCGTGACTCATCTCCGAATTCTACTTTGAAATTTCATCCTTTGAGTCAAACACTATTACACCTTGACTCTTAAGTCATGACTCTAATTTGACAGCTCTCTTTAATTCAAATTTCGTTGTTTGGGAAATCATAAATTCTGTCTCGCTCTTTCAACTATAAGGGTATACATGTGAACTCGAGCACGCCGAAAAAAATAAAGAGGAAAAGCAAAATAACAAATGAGTGAAAATAAAATGTCAAAAATGAGTCGTGGAAAATTTGCCTGCGACTCACAGGACAAATTTTCTTCCATTTCATTTTTTCGAATTTTGTATCTCTCTTGGACCAACGTAGTTCGAAAAGAGTCACGACTCATGAGTCAACGTGTAATAGCAGACATAATAGCAGACATGTAATACACAGGTTGAAACCAAATACGATGTTGCAGTGGAAGGGATTGGTGGAATGGCTCATGCACGTACAAATGGTGTGGTTAAATTTACACTTAAGTCAACAATTTTTGGTTTTTCATTGGAAATCAATGCGCTGATTCTTACGTCGATTACATCGGAAACCCCTGCGGTGGATCTTGATCAGACAGATTGGAAACATCTTAATGGTCTTCAGCTTGCTGACCCTCAGTTTACAAAACCTGCAAAAATAGACATTTTGATTGGTGTGGATGTATGGGGTCAAATAGTGGAAAGTAATATTATTAGTGGAGCCTCAAACGAACCTTGTGCTCAGCGTTCTCGTTTGGGATGGGTTGTATATGGCCAAGCAACAGCAACTTCAAATTCAGTGCAACCACCGTCTACTTTTTGTGCTCACTTAGCCGAGTAAGATGTTCGCTTAGAGATGTGGTTCGTAATTTTTGGAACCTGGAAGAGGTGCAACAGCCGAACAGTGAACAGGATGGATTTGAACAAATCATCTGTGCAACACATTTTCGAAACAACAATGGTCGATATGTTGTTCATATACCATTCCAGAACGATGCTACGGAGCTAGGTAATTCTTACAACAATGCATTACGCCAGTTTCACGCCTTGGAACGGCGCTTGGCTAGTGACAGCGAATTACGAGAAAATTACATTAGTTTCATGCGTGAATACCGATCACTGAATCATATTGAACGTGTCGATCAACCTGGCGATCACACAAATGCTTATTACATTCCTCACCACGCTGTGCAAGGCAAATTTCGAGTAGTCTTCAACGCATCGGCTCGTACTAGTAATGGTTTATCACTTAATGACATCCAGATGACCGGTCCAACCATTCAGGATTCGTTAGTCAACATCATCTTTCGTGTTCGTTGTTATTCGGTAGCTTTGACAGCCGATGTTGAAAAGATGTTCCGGCAGATATTAGTTGTTCCTGAGCACAGACATTTTCAGCGCATCCTATGGTGAGATTCTCCTGAGGAGAAAATTGAACTTTATCAGTTGACTACAGTGTCTTATGGGATGGCTTCGAGTCCATTCAATTCTGTGTGAACACTTCATCAGTGCGCTCGAGATAACCATCACTGTTTTGCAGATACTATAAACAAAGAACGTAAGGCAACAGATGTTATTTTGTCTTCATTTTATGTAGACGACTTTTTGGTAAGCTGCGATAGCGCTTCAGATGCGATACAGCTGGCTGAACATGTTAAAACCATCCTTTTAAAGGGTTGCCTGCCATTGCGAAAATGGAATTCAAACTGTGCGGAGGTAATTCACAAGGTAAATGTTAACTCTTCTGCTACTTCACAGCTTTGCATAGAATCACCTATTTCAACGGTGTTTGGCTTAATTTACTATCCCACGTCTGACGAGCTTTTATTCAAAGTTAAGTTCAGCTGCACTTACTTGGGATGCTCCTCTGCCTTTTGACCTTGATGAAATTTGGACGAAGTTTCGCAGTGGTCTTGTTGCACTTAATCAATGACGAGTACCCAGATGGTTGGGTATGAACCGGGAGAACAGAACTACACTGCATGGGTTTTGTGATGCTAGCTTGCGTGCGTATGCTGCAGTCATTTATAGCAGGACAGAGGACATCAATGGAAGCTCGAACGTTTCGCTGGTTACAGCTCGCACTAAAGTGGCTCCTCTTCGAGGCGCTATTATTCCCCGTCTTGAGCTTTGTGCAGCGCAACTTTTAGCAATTCTGTTTAATAACGTTCGAGAAGCAATGGGTTTGTTGGAGAATCCCTATTATTTATGGTCAGACTCGAAAATTGTGCTGTGTTGGTTGCGCAAGCATCCAGAAGGCTTAAAGCCATATGTGGTTAACAGAGTGAGGCAAATTCAAGATCTTACAGCAACTAACAGGTGGTTTCATGTCCGATCAGTTCACAATCCGGCAGACTGTACAAGCCGCGGCATTTGTGGAGACGAGCTCTTACAACATACTTTATGGTGGAAAGGTCCTCAATGGCTTTCGAATGGGAATTTTCCACTGGGAGATAACACTGAACTGGGCTTGGATGAGCTAGCTAACGTTTAAGATGAAGTGAAAACATCAGTGGTGACAATGACAGGAGTAGTTCATTTCACACTTACGACCAGACGTCAGGATGGCCAGATCATACCATTAACGGAACGTTTCAGCTCTCTGCAGCGCCTTCTGCACACTGTGGCGTACATATTGCGGGGCTATCCCAAAAAGGGCAATCGTTGGCGAACCATCGTTGAACCGCAAGAGTTTTATGCAGCTTTATCAGCTCTTGTTTTACTATAGCAAGATCTTACGTTTGGAGAAGAAGTAAGAAGCCTTCGACAACTTCTAATCCCCTGCTGCCTCTGGACCCTTTTTTGGACTCTAAGGGTATCTTGAAAGTTGGTGGACGTCTTCGTCATGCTTCCATTTCGCATGAGCAACGCTTCCCAGCCATTCTTCCCAGGAATGGTACATTTGTTAATTTACTGGTTCAAGATGCACATAATAGAACTTTACACTGTGGTACTCAGCTCATGTTGCAAACTTTACGACTGCGCTTTTGGATATTGAATGGATGAAAGACCGTTCGGAGCTTTATCCATCGGTGTGTTATTTGCAGCCGACATCGTCGGGCAACTCTTATGCAACAGATGGCACCACTACCTAAAACAAGAGTGACGGAAGTTGTGGAAGATCTCTCAGCGCGAGCTTTCTTGGACGCTTTTACGAGGTTTGTGTGCAGACGAGGCCCATGCCTAGACTTATTCAGTGACAACGGTACTGCGTTTGTGGGTGCAAACCGTGTACTACAAGCGGATTTATCTGCATGGCATAGCGAAAACAATCAACAATCTCTGACTTCTAGTGGAACCAAATATCATTTTATTAAATCTAGTGCTCCTCATCAAGCTGGACTGTGGGAAGCTGCTGTTAAGTCTGCCAAGCATCATCTCCTACGCTTGGTAGGCACCCAGGTACTTTATTTACAACAATTTCAGACATTGGCTGCACGTATTGAAGCGTGCCTCGTCCACTTACACCTCTTGTTAAAGCTAGATAAATCACTTAACAAAATATATTACTTTGTAGCTTATATATAACTATAAGTAGTTATTTTATTATGTGTAAATTAATCAGAAAAATTATTATTATTATTAAATGAATACTTCAAGCTATAATCCTTATCAGGTTATGGGCCCAGGTCTCGTGTAAACTGCATTAGAAGAAAATGGCATCCAATGATTTGAAAATATCTGTAGACAAGCTTGAAGGCCCTAGCGATTGGGCGAAATGGAAATGGCAAATGGGTATGCTTTTTCGTGCATATGATCTCAAGGGGATTGTTTCCGGAAAGAAAAAATGTCCTATAGTCACACCAACATCAAATGCGGAAGAAAAGAAAGAACAAAACGATTGGTTGAAACAAGATGCAAAAGCTGCTGGCTTGATTGCTGCATCGCTTAGCTCACCGATCGCAGACCTTGTCTTAACATGTGAATATTCGAAGGCCATTTGGGATAAATTATGCGCTCGTTTCGAAAGAAGCAGCATCCAAAGGCTTAACATGTTAATAGACAGTTTCTTCCAAGCAAGAAAAGATGAACAAGAGGACATCAGTACACACATTGCGAAATTGCAAAAGCTATTTGTAGATCTCAATGATGAACTAGCCAAGCATAAGGAAAATACCCTCTCTGAACGGATTCTAAATGGCAGAATCATGTCAACCCTTGGTAAGGAATTTGACAATTTTAGAGACTTGTGGGATACGATTCCTGCTGAAAAACAAACCCTGAACTTATTGATCGAGAAGTTATGCACTATCGAAACTAGAGAAACGAAGCAAAATATCAAGAGTGATAGCGCTGCTTTTGTTGCAAGAGGAAATTTTAAGAAAAAGCATAAGCAACCAGAAAAGGCAAATAATAAACTGGAACGTGCTAAGATGAAATTTCCATGCAATAAATGCAAAGAACTCGGGCATTGGGCTGCCGAATGTCCACAGAACAAATCCACACAAAGCAACATGAAGCGACCTGCTTTGATGGCGTTCTCTTTAAATGCAACAAAAGGAAATTTTTTGAGTAAAGATCAATGGTATTGTGACAGTGGTGCTTCAACACATATTACACCAAACAAATCGCACTTTGAAACGTACATGCGATTCGATGTACCTAAGGAAATTTGTTTAGGTAAGCAAGGTGTCACAATGCAGGCGTTTGGTAAAGGCAACATTAACATTAAGGTGAACATTGAAGGGATGTGGAAAGAAGCAACTTTGATGGAAGTATGGTACGTCCCTGAAGCAAGTGCACAGTTGTTTTCTGTGAAGGCTGCTGCTCGAAATGGTTGTACGACAACAATGAATGACCGAACTGTTACAATTCAAAACACTTGTAGTGGTGAAGTAATAGTAGAGGGGTATCTTAAAGATGAGCTATATGTTTTGAAAATACAAGTTGAGGAACCATCAGAGCTTGCGCAGGTATACATGTCAAAGGCTTCAGAAAGTCTTCAAGTATACCACGAAAGATTTGCTCACCAGAATAAACGCCATGTGAAGAGAGTTCTTGCCAAGATGAATATTAGTTTTCCCGAAAGTATTGAAGAGTTCTGTGATGGATGTGCAGCTGGTAAAATGCATCGACTTCCTTTCAAGTCCAGAAGTGATCGATCAGTTACTGTTGGTGAGTTAATCCATGCAGATGTTCTAGGCCCGATTGAAACAACATCAGTAGGAGGATCCCGATATTATGTTTGTTTCAAAGATGATTTCAGCAAGTTTCGTAGGCTCTTCTTTTTGAAGCACAAGAGCGAGGTATGTAAATCACTTGAAACATTTTTGAATGAAGCCAAAACTAACGGACACATAGTCAAAAAGTTGAGATGTGATGGCGGTAGAGAGTTTGACAACAAAGAGGTAAGAATATTGCTGTCAAAATTCGGCATAGTGCAATATATTGGACCTCCTTATACACCACAACAAAATGGAGCCGCAGAACGTGAAAACCGAACAATTGTGGAAGCAGCTAGAAGTATGAGAGTCGCCAGTAAGTTGCCAAAATGTCTGTGGGCTGAGGCATGTAATACAGCAGCATATGTCTTGAACCATACAGGACCGACACCAATCAAAAACAAGGTTCCATATGAATTATGGTATGGAAAAGAACTAGGAACTCTAAGCCATTTACGCATCTTTGGCACAGGATGTTATGTTCACATACCGAAGGAACTTCGCAAAAAGTTTGATGAAAAGGCTATGTATGGAAGATTTGTTGGGTATGTCAACGAAAAAGATGGATATCGCATTTGGATTCCAAACCTGAAGAAAATTGTCTGCAGTCATGACGTTATTTTCAAGTCAGAAGTGGTATGCAATGCGAAACCTGAAAATACATTCCTAGAAGATATCAAATCTAATGAAGACATTCCTGGTGCTGAAGAAAGTACGAGAAACAGTGTTGAGTTTGTTTTTCAGAATGTAAACAATGAAGCAAGTACTAAAGAAAATGTAGAAACAAGTGCTCAGAATGAAGACGGTGAAAAATGTACAGAAGAAACCATGAGTTCTGAAGAAATAAATCAACCAAGTTCAAGTTTTCAGAATGAAGAAAATGCTTCATTTTTTGATGCTGAAGATTCAATAGAAAACGAATTGAACATCAACAGAAGAGAAAGAAAAAAGCCAAGTTGGATGACAGATGGGGAGTATCTCATGTTAGCAGGTTCTAGTCAAGAACCGAGTTCATACTCCGAAGCCTTGAAGTCAGCAGATAAAGCACAGTGGCTCTCAGCAATGGAAGATGAGTTATCATCTCTAAAAGAAAATCAAACATAGGAACTTGTTAAACGACCTAAAAACGTCAAAATAGTCAAAAATCGATGGGTATTTCGAGTGAAGAATGCAGGAAACGATGGGAATAGGCGATACAAAGCACGACTTGTTGCAAAAGGGTATGTTCAACAAAAAGGTATCGATTACGATGAAACATTTAGTCCTGTAGCCCGTTACGACACAGTTCGCATGCTGTTAGCCCTAGCTGCAACCAAAAGACTGAAAATTCAACAATTTGACGTCAAAACAGCATTTTTATATGGTACTCTTGAGGAGGAAGTGTACTTAGAGCAGCCTGAGGGATTTGAAGATGGAACTGGGCGAGTATGTCGATTAAAAGGTAGTTTTTATGGTCTTAAACAAGCTCCACGATGTTGGCATAAACGATTTTTGGCCTTTATGAAGAAAGCTGGACTGAAAAATAGCACAGCTCATCCATGTCTATTTTATCGCAGTAATAGTGAAAATGTTCTCTATTTAGCGATTTATGTTGACGATGGACTAGTTCTTGGAAATAACGAAGATGAACTTCAAAATTTTATGTTAGCACTCAAAAATGAATTCAAAATTACATTTGGAACTCTTGAAAATTTTCTCGGCATGAAGATAAAAATTGAAAATGATGGTTCAATTAAGGTAAGCCAAGAAAAATATACAAATCGAATTTTGGATCGTTTCAGAATGGATGAATGTAATCCAGTTTTGACTCCAGCTGGTCGGGAGGAAGAAAATTCAAAATTTGAAGATTTACAAGAACAAGTTCCATACCGTGAAGCTGTTGGGAGCTTGATGTATCTGGCAACAGCCACTCGACCAGACATCGCTTTTGCAGTTAGTTCTGCAGCAAGGAAGATGGAAAATCCTAGCAAAGATGACTGGAACAGCGTTAAAAGAATTTTTCGTTATCTCCGTGGTACTACCGGCTTATCTCTAAGATACCAAGGAAACAGCAAAGAAAATTTAGCAATTTACAGTGATGCTGATTATGCAGGCGATCTTAAAACCACACGTTCAACTACTGGAGTTATTTCATTGTTTGCTGGTGGTGCTGTATCATGGACGAGTCAGCTTCAACGAACCGTAGCCTTATCAACAACGGAAGCAGAAATTATGGCTGCAAGTGAAGGAACTAAGGAAGCTATGTGGCTTAAACGTCTTTTGCAAGAACTAACAGGACAAAAAGAACTGGCACCAATATTATATGTTGATAGTGCAAGTGCTGTAAAGCTAGGAAAGAATCCCGAGTTTCACAAAAGAACGAAGCATATTGAGGTTCGCCATTTTTATGTTCGTGAGCGTTTCCTGGAAGGTGATTTAAGATTGAAGCATATTGCAGGAGTTGACCAGTTAGCAGATTTATTGACAAAACCTCTTGAACGGGTACGATTTCAAATGCTACGAACGAAAATAGGTATCGACCAATTATAATATGATTCAATATAATTTTGTTTTGTGTTTATGGAGGAAGTGTTAAAGCTAGATAAATCACTTAACAAAATATATTACTTTGTAGCTTATATATAACTATAAGTAGTTATTTTATTATGTGTAAATTAATCAGAAAAATTATTATTATTATTAAATGAATACTTCAAGCTATAATCCTTATCACCTCTCTATGATGATCCAAGCGACAAGTTTGCTTTAACACCAGGTGATTTCCTCATCGGAAAAACAGCAAATTTATTATTTATTAAATTATTAATTGTTGAATTTGAGTTTGAAAACAAAAAAACAACAGCTGTTCTATATACATGGGGTGTGTTCGAAGAATGTGTAATTATGTAAATTGTTGGGTCGAGTTGGAAAAAGCATGAAAATGTTAATTGAGTTGAAGTTCGCATGGAAATGCAAACCGAGTTGGTTTAGAATGTTTGTTAGTCTTATCAACACTCTTCAATTTCATTGGATTATATGGAAGAGTATTGTAATGGAATGTAAACAGACCTCTTTGAATCAGTTATAACGAGTAATACGTGACATAATTATGTCAATTGGTCATTCCCTCTTCCGTTAACGAGAGATCTAGTACTTCAATTTGGAATTCTGTTATCAGCTATCGAACGAGATTTCACTCGACAGACTAAAAGTTAACTGATGGTATGTTTTTGCAGCAAATTGTGGATTAAAATGTAACAATTATAGTATTTATTACTTTATTGTTGTTTTTTAAACAAAAATTGTCGTTCAAGTACATAAACAATATTAATCAGAACAAAAAATTCAATGGAAAATTATATGTCCCCGGTTTGGCCAAACATCAATAAGATTTTGGCCTGCGCTCTATTGCTTCGTACTTTTCATCGTCTGATATATTTAAGTTTCGTTAAAAATACTTCACAAAGGTTGTTTTTATTCTCACCTTCAGTATCACTTGATAAGAACAAAATACCCATTATAAATTATTCATAATTTCTTTTTTCAACCTATTCACAATTCACATAAACACTGATGTTATCTGTCACATTACAACTGCAGAGAGAGAGAGAGAGACTCGATGAAAATTTAAGAGGATTTGATGTAGTAGATTATAACTACTACAATTATTAAAATCTAAACGATACGTCCTACTACGTATGCCATCATCCCAATGTAGTCACTCGTTCGTTCGATAACTGATGGAATTTACTCACTCGATGACTGATGCGGTAATTCAGCCCCTGATCTTTTTCTTCCCTTTTAATAAATCTTCATTGAGAATATACACGTGTTTGGTTTTTAATATTTGCTCCGTCTTCTATTTTAATCTATATATATAAAAATGAGTTTCTAAAATGTGTGTGTGGCCGCCTAACTCGCGCATTTATGTACCGATTTAAATGTGGTTTTTTGCCTTTTATAGAGAATTATCTGTAGATGGTTTCTATGTAAAAAAAAGTTATATTCGAACGCACCATTCTCTACAAATAGCAAAAAATTAAATCGATTCATAAAAACGCAATTTTGCAACATCAAGAACATATGTACATATTTCAACAGTTTTGACATTGTTTCCAATAGATTTTGATACTTTAAGCACACGATTCTCCAAACTTCCATTTTTGATCGCACTTTGCTGAAATTATAGTATTAAGGCGTTTTCGAGATTGTGCAAGTATATTTCGGAATCGACAGTTCCATATATAGAGAAAAGATGTTCAATTTTGTGTGTTAGAAAATATATTCTCATTATCATTAATTTAGCTTTAAACTTAGTTTTTTTTAACTTAAATTATTTTATTTTATTCTGAATCGTTTTCAATTTAAATTTTTAAACGTGAAGTGATTTTGAGTTATAATACAAAAAAGTGAGTGTTTTCAATCCTACCGATGTGTAATTTTTTTGGTTTCAAATGTATTTAGGACCACTTAAGGATTTTGTTGTTTAATAATATGTGTGTGGCTGCCTAACGGGCGAATTTATGTACCGATTTCAAATTTGTTTTTGGTATTTTTTAGAGAATTGTTGGTATATAAAAAATAATATTCGAAAACAATTCTCTACAAAATGAAAGTCCATACAGTCACTTTTAGTCATATTCGTACACCTTGTACTACTTGCATTTATTTGCTCCCAAAAAGGAAACAATAAAATTTTAAACAAAATAGACATGCAGTTATTTGAAATAAATATTGGTAATACTAAAAATGACAAAAACTCATTTAACAAGATACATCAAAATTGAAACTCTCATTCGTATTCGTACATTTGAATCTTTTCGGATTTTTTAACGAAAGGGGCGAATTTCGATAGATTTTTATTATCTTTAAGTTTTTGTATACTTTCCTTCTTCTCAGAGTAGATTTAAATAATTAAAATCAAAAATGAGCCAAAATTGAAAAAGCATTTTTATTCTTTTTAATTTCTTAATTTCAATTATGGACAAACATCTGAATGGCATTTCATCACTATAATTTCCGAAAAATCGAAAAAGCAACAATAATATTTTTCAGTATAATCTGTTTTCTATCTGTTGGTCATGAGAAGGTTTTTATAAAAGAAAACATTCCCAAAAAGTCAGGAAATTATTAAAATTCATTTTTGTATGAAAAATAAAATTGTTTTGCAAGCATTTTGCGTGAAGAAATCAGAAAGATAAATAATAGATGGCGTTGGGGTACTATCAATGCCCAAAATTTGATAGATATATATAGGTTGTGTTCAATTTGTGGGTGTTCTTTCCGCATTGTCATTTTCTATTGATCAAATGTGTTGATTTTTGCTGCAAATGCTCGATTTTTGTGTATTATTACACCTATTCGGAATAGTCGTACATCGCACACAACATACGCCATATGATATGAGCAAAAATTATCTGAAATCTTAATTATACGAAATTGAAAATGTCATTCAAGAAACTGTTGAAAACAATGTGATTCAGGACAGGAGACGATTATCAATGGAATATTCAAAGGAGAAAAGCATCTTATCAAACGGGTTCCAATTATTACAACTGATCTTCCAATTAAAGCGGATTCACTTTCCTTTTCTCTTTTGCCATGACCAATCGTTGGAATTAAATGAAATTAATATCGAATTTCCCTGTTTTCCGCAAACCGTCTTTTTTTGTTTTTTAACCGGAAAACTTATTGAAAAATTTAGCTTTCGATTAAATTTGAATTTTCTGAGTTTTATTATCACTCTGGAGTGTATCACATGGCTTTAAATTGGGGTGAGACGAAATTCAATTTTAAATTATTTTTACCCAGGTTCAATTTTTTTTCTTCATAAATGCACACAGCGAAGCGGGTGGGAATAAGCTAGTTAACTAATAAAAATCATTAAATACTTTTCCTAATAGGTTATGAGTCCAGAAGCTCCAGAAGCTCCAGTTTATTAATTATAATTTAAATAAAGTTTAAAAAGAAATGGTGTCGAATTTACCACCAATCGAAAGACTTAAGGGACGAGAGAACTACGACACGTGGCGTTTTGCCGTTCAAGCTTACCTCGAGTTGGAGGATTTGTGAACCAGCGTTTCATCGGACAACGAAACGGATTCTAAAAAAATAATAATGGCGAGATCCAAGATAATCTTTTTAATTGACCCAATCAACTATGTACATGTCAAAGGTACCACGACGGCTAAAGATTGTTGGGATGAATTACAAGCAGCTTTTCAGGACGATGGTTTGTGTCGCAAGGTGGCTCTGCTACGTAAACTTATAAATACAAAGCTAGCAGACTGCACTTCAGTTGAGCAATACGTAAATGAAATTGTTACAACTGCGCACAAGTTGAATGGCGTTGGACTCGAGGTAACAGAGGAATGGATAGGCACATTGTTGTTGGCGGGATTGAGTGAGCGCTACAAGCCTATGATAACGGGCATAGAAAGTTGCGGTATGGCGATTACTGGTGATGCGGTAAAAACAAAGATTATCCAAGATGTGAAGATGGACGAGTCTGAGTCAGATGTGGTGTCGTTTTATGGTCATGGTGGCAAGCGAAGATTCCAAAAGAAGAAAAATAACAATGCAGGAACGAGTTGTCGCGTTGGAGGTGGTTTTAGTAATGTTGCTGTTGGTGGAGCTGGTAATGGTAATGGTGTTGGTGGTGGCAGCAGTCGCGGGAGTGGACCTCGATGTTATGAGTGCAATAACTAAGGGCATTTCGCTCGAAATTGTCCTTCGTAGAAGCCGACGAGTTTGTATACAGCATATTCTGTGTCTTCAGTCAGTCCAGGTGCGTGGTATGTTGATTCTGGTGCATCCGCACATATGTGTAAAGACCCTGAAATGTTGTCAGATACAAATAAAAAGGTAAAGAGCGAAGTAGTTGTAGCCAATAACATGCGTTTGGATGTTCTTAGTTCGAGGAGTGTTTATTTACCCATAAATGACTCCAAAGTAAAGGTAGAGAATGTTTTATACATCCCACAGCTGTGCGCTAATCTTTTATCAGTAAGTCAAATTGTTCGAAAGAAAAACAAAGTTATATTTGATTCGACAGGTTGTAAAATCTATGATCCATACAATAATTTTTTGGCATCAGCTTCTCTTGATGGTGAGTTATTTAAGCTGGCCAGTCCGGGTCCTGATAAAGCCTTTGCAGCAAATCGTATTGTAAATGATATGAATTTATGGCATAGAAGGATGGGTCATTTGAACTACAATAGTTTCACAAGCATGAGCAAGATTTTTGGAGTATTTAATAAATTCCCAGTTCAACAAAAGATGAATTGTACAGTTTGTTCAAAAGGTAAACAGTGTCGAAATCCATTCAAACAAATTGGTTAAAGAGCCAATGAGGTGTTGCAGCTAATACATTCACTTGTGCGGACCGATAAGTATTCCTAGCATGGGTGGTGCACGTTTCATCTTAGTATTTGTTGATGATTATAGGAGAAAGGTGTTTGTATATTTCTTGCATGCTAAATCAGAGACACTCAATCGCTTTAAAGAATTTAAAGCACGTGTGGAAAATGAATGTGGCAAGACAATAAAAGCTCTGAGAACAGACAATGGTTCATCGTTTACTTCGTCAATGTGGAATTCAACATCTTACGACGGCACCTTATACACCAGAACATAATGGTCTGATTGAGAGGATGAACAGAACCATCATCGAGAAGGCATGCTCTTTGAAGCCAATTTGCCGAAGCATTTTTGGGCTGAGGCAGTTTCAACTGCAGTGTTCCTAATAAATTGATCTCCGAGTTGTTCAACGACGTGCAAGGTTCCCGAGGAAGCGTGGACTGGTATCGCACCTGACATGAGTTACTTGCGCACATTCGGTTGCAAGGCGATGGTACATGTAGCAAAACAGAAGAGAAAAAAATTAGACGCGAAATCTGAAGCTAGCTTGTATATTTCTTGGATACTGTGATGGAACGAAAAATTATAGATTCTACCATAAAGAGAAAAAGAAGGTGGTAATAAGTAGAGATGTTATATTTTTCGAAGATGAGTATCTATATCCAGTGGGTGTGTATTATACAAGTACACAATTTTTTGTGTATATTTTTCACATAAAAATTTCAGTTTCGTATTGTGGCAGTATGTCGATGACATCATGATTTTTTCTAAAGACCTTGAAATGAAAAATAAACTTAAATCTTTCCTTCACAATACGTTTCAAATGAAGGATATGGGAGAAGCCCGATTTGTCTTGGGCATACACATAAAACGTGATCGCCAGAAAGGTTCGATAACAATCGATTATATCAGAGAGATTCTCACACGATTTGAAATGTTGGATTGCAACCCTGTTAATACGCCAATGGACCATAATCAGAAGCTAACGAAACTTATGTGTCCTCAGTCAGAAGAAGAAAAACTTGGGTTGTCAAGAATACCATACGAAGAAGCTGTTGGATGCATAATGTTTGCTGCACAAGTTTCAAGACCCGATATAAGTTTTGCCGTAAGCAATGTATCCCGTTTTAATAGTAACTATGGAAAACCGCATTGGACCGCTGTCAAGAGAATCCCACGCTATTTAAAGGGAACACCTGATGCTAGCATTGAATTTCGCAGAACGGAAAATCATGAAATAGTTGGTTTTGCGATGCTGATTGGGCCAATGATAGCGATGATCGTCGCTCAACTACAGGCTACGTTTTCTACTCTGGAACAGCGGCAGTTTCGTGGAATACGAAGAAGCAACCCACCGTCGTCGCCCTTTCTTCAACAGAGGCTGAATACATGGCTGTATCATCAGCAGTGCAGGAAGCTATTTGGCTCAAGAGTTTGCAGATTGAGCTTATTCCGAATACTTCAAAATCAACAACAATTTTTTGTGACAACAAAGGTGCAATTAGTTTAGGGTTGACGAATGCTTATCACCCTCGAACTAAACATTTATAGATGTCAGACATCATTTTGTACGAGATAAAATTAATGTAGGTCAGATTAAACTCAACTACATAAGTACATCAGAGATGGCAGCCGACTTCCTGACAAAAGCAGTTGAAAGCAAGAAACATTTATTTTGTTCTTCAGCCGTTGGTTTAAAAATTAAAGAATTTAAATAATTACATTAAGTGGGGGTATTGTAATGGAATGTAAACAGACCTCATTGAATGTAAACTGATCTTTTTCTTCCCTTTTAATAAATCGTCATTGAGAATATACACGTGTTTGGTTTTTAACATTTTATTTTAATTAACTAATAAAAATCATTAAATACTTTTTCTAATAAAAAGCGAAAACTAGGAACTAACAGCCTTATTCTGCCGTCGTTGTGAGGCTCACAGGTCACAATTTTTTGTGAGGTTGTTTTTGTGAGGTTTCTTATGAGGCGGTCACAATTTCGTATTCTGTTGAAGCCCTCATTAGAAACCTCACAAAAAAACTCACCACAGAAAGGTGAATTTATTATTGGGAGGTTGGGCAGCTGATTTCTGAAAACAAACATCAGCTTTCAAAACAAAACCGGCGGAATTTAAATAATAATAAAAATGACTTGTGAGGCATTAGTGAGGTTGCCAGAATAAGGCTGTAAATTTCCGGCAACTTTAAAGACCAGTTGAATAATCGTGGTTCACTATTTTCTTTAAATTATTATCCAATTTTTTATACAGACCATTTAGTCTTTTTATTCAATAAATAAGATTTTAGAAGACAAAATTCAACATGAAATTATAAAGAAATACTAAATAAAAATTTCGAGAAGTTACTTTAAGTTGCCTGCAGAGTCATGGGTGTTTTCATATGTAAATGTATGCTTTGTTTACATGCAATCAATTGTGATCATAATACAGTCAAAGAAAATATGTTTGCATGTCAGTTTTTATAGTTTCACAATTGCGCTCCAAATATTTGAGTATGAAAATCGAATATTTAACATTTGCATTTATGAAAGGTAACCATTCGTCAGACTTTCGCAACCATGCATTTATTGAAGCACCCTTTGTTAGCTTTGTAATGAGAGCAAGCATATCTATGTACATAAAGTTTTCATAATATGTTTAAATACACTAAAGATCCTAAAAGTCTTATCAATTTTGTGAACAATTGATTTTAGTAAGTTTACTTACGAAATAATTTTGTTTTGATAATTTCAACCCAAAAAATATTGGTTGCACTTTGCATATGATCTAATTTAATTTAATTTAATTTAATTTTAATGATTTTGCATACATATGACTTCATTTTGTTCCAAATTACTCATTTTATATCTTTTATTTGATTTGATTTATTTTAAAATCACAAATGATTTTCATTTTACTCTCACATCTGTCAAAAATATGACAGTTTACGATTGACTAGCTTTGTAGAGCATTTTGCATTCACAAAGCTAGTTGATTTTCGACTACGTAGAGACTTCATTAGTGAATGCGCCCATTTCTTGCACTTCCTGACTGCCTCCTACATTTAACTAGATGACACTATCTACACTAAAATACTTTGGATAAATACTAACTTATTTTTATTCACTAATGAGGTGTTGTTGTTTTCCATGTAAAATTTCAATTACCAATAAAACGCGGCTTATATTTTCTGTTCTTGATGCAACAATAAAAAATATTTGAGAGCGGGTTGGCTGGGCATATTTCTTTTCCAAGAAAAAAACATTCTCTCGAAGCGCTAATTTCGCAGTGAAATTTCAATTAACTGAAACTTCTATGTGTGCATGTCAGTGAAGACCAAACCAAAAAAAAACAAAAAGAAAATAAGGCACTGGGTTCATCGTTACCTCCAAGAAAGGAACATATTTGGTGCCTTTGTTCTCTTCCATTTCGATATTATAGGCGTTTTTTTTTTTGCTTCGAGCGTGGCATCGAGCGGGGCACAGAGCACTCAGAGCTCGCTCAGAACTGAACGTAACCTGAGCGCTCGGAGCTAATTAAGAAACACAATTGAGCACTGAACTGCCAAAAGCAGTCTGTCTCTGTCTTACCACATGAACAAAAAAGTGACATAGCCTCGCTCATCTTTTTACTCGGTTATTTTTTATCGATCTCATCGAGCGCGCCCGAGCGAGCTCGGGATAAAAAAAAACACAAACTTTTGGCTCCGAGCGCTCCGAGCTAAAAAAGTAACACAATTCTTTTTTTGACAGCTCGGTGCCGCATTCGGAGCTAAAAAAGAAAAAACGCCTTATAAGAAAAGAATAGTTCCATATATTTCTATTACATTTTAAGAATACATACATACATATACAGATAAAATACATACAGATCCAAGAAATATAAACTGACTTAAAAGACCATTAATGTCAACTTGTCAACAATCAGCTGTAGCTATTTGCTATTGCTTTTCATCTTTGGGTTCTAGTGTGTTTGTGTTTACTTTTTTTCATTTTAATTTCAAATATATAGAAATTATATCTTTTTTCATTAAACATTTTGTTAATGATTTATAAAGATGTCATATTTAATTCGATTTTCTGTTAAGAGGGTTGCAATTTCACTCAAAAATATATATTCGCCCCGACAGATATCATTAGAACAGAAGAGGCATTTTAATACGCCTCAGCACTACGACATAATTATTGCTGGTGGCGGACTTGTCGGTACTGCTCTTGCTTGTAGTATAGGTATTTTTTCTCGATAAAATATAACAATTTTATACATTATTGTATTTGGTCTTATTAATCAAATTAATATTAATTAATTTAATCTTATCTTAAAGCAAAAAATAAAGTTCTTTCGGAAAAGAAAGTTCTCTTACTTGAAAGTGCTCCATTATTTAGAGGTTTCACAGGTGGGCAGTATGGAAATCGAGTATCTGCTATTAATAATGGTTCTGTTGGACTTTTAAAATCTATTGGAGCTTGGCATAAGATATCTACCATACGTTACAAACCTGTTAAACAAATGCAAGTACGATTTTTTAAAGATAATTTAGCGGAATATTTGAAATTTAAATTATTGTCTTTTCAGGTTTGGGATGCCAGCTCAGATGCTCTGATCACTTTTAATCATGATAACTTCTCAGAAAACGTTGCATTTATTATTGAAAATGATTTGATGCTAGACGCTATATATGGTCAGCTAAAATCAGCTACAAATGTAACGATTTTGAACAATTCATTGATTAGTAATGTTGAACTGCGAATGGACGGTGAAAAGAAAAACATTGTTCGTCTCAAAAATGGTGATTCAATGAGTTGTAATTTACTGGTAAGTGTTATTATTTATTGTCTCTTTTATTAATTAAAAAAAAAAAAAAACAATATAAAATCAAAATTAAAGTGTTTTGCGAACGAAAGTGCAATGTACTTCTCCCAGACACAACATTTTCGTTCCCTTTTAAGACACAATATTTTACTGATTTAATATAGGAAATTGGTAATAGCTTAAGCTTATTTTTGATCTTTTTTTTATTATTTCGAACAAAATCGTACCAAATTTCTATTTAAAAACTATAGTAGCCTCGTGTTAGGAATCAAACAGTGCTGCATTTAGTTAATTTTCGTTGAACCTCTCTTGGAGAAATTATTTTCATATGGGCGACTTAAAACTTCCAACTGACGAGAATTCAAATCAAAGCAAGACAAGGAACAAGGACAAAAATTTTACTCTAAAATTAGTTTTTTTTATTATGAATTCTAGTTTTTCAAGATTTCAGAGTCAAATAAAAACTATAAACTAAAAATATTTTGCTGAAACTAAGTGGAAATTATTCGAATTCAGGACAACAAATAACAAAATCATTAAAAAAAGTAGGTATGGTTTCGTATGTGTCACGTTCCAAATAAAAAAAAATTGAAACCAACAGTTTTTTCGTAAAATATTGCGTGTATTTATTTTTGTATATTACAGTTTTCACAGTAGGCACAAACTTCATTACTTTTTGAAAAGTTGCAGGAACATTTTTGAGTCCAAAAGGCATTCGGACATATTCGTAATGGCCTTTTTTGCACCTCTATTTGTCGCCATTTTATTTTCTTTGAAGCGTCTGATTTTTTCATACTATCCATATAAGGGATGACCAAGGTGAATAGCTAGGTCGTATAATTCCTCCGTTAAGCATTTTGTCAATTTGTTGTTTGATTTCGTCTTTGTGTATGTAGTTCGTGTTTTCGTGTATACTTACTTACTTACTTAGGTCCTCAGACCTACAAAGTTCGTTGGTGTTCCCTAGCGGGACATAGGGCCTCAATTACACCGATGTGTTTGAGCTCCCTCCAGCTCTTTCCCAATCTCACAGATTTCTCCTCGACTGTTCTTCTCCACGTGCTTCTCGGTCTACCAACTCTTCTTCCTTCTTGTGTGAGTGGATTCCACTGCATTGCCTGGCCAGCAATGCAGGCATTACCTTTTCGAAGCGTGTGTCCAATCCACTGCCACTTGCGCCTTCGTATAATGGTGTCTTTGGGTACCTGACGTGTTCGTCTATGTAGATCCTCGTTGGAGATACGATTAGGCCAGAAAACCCGTCAGATGTTTCGAAGACACTTATTAACGAAGGTTTGCAGTTTCCTGGTTATTGTAGTTGTTATTTTCCAGGTGCTGCATCCATATAGTAGAACTCATTTGACGTTGGAGTTAAACAGTCGCGGCTTTGTATTCAAGCTGAGGGATTTGTTCCTCCAAACATTGGATAACATCTCGAACGCAGCCTTTGCTTTTCCGATGCGGCTGACGATGTCTAGTTCGGTTCCTCCTTCAGTAGAGAACTAGAGACGATACTTCCAAGGTATTGGAAGCTCTCTACTTTCTCTACTGCTTGTTGACCAATGTTCATCGCAGCTGATGATTGCGAGCTCCCGAGGCTGAACATCTTTGTTTTTCCCGTATTGATTTTCAGCCCCACGATTGATGCTTCTCTCTCCACCCTTGTTGTCATTTGATGGAGATCCATGATCTTATGTGAAAGCAAGCAAACATCGTCAGCGTAGTCAAGATGTTTAAGGTAAGTTGTCAGAGTCCATCTTATTCCTCGGCTTCCTGTCAGAGCCATCCGCAGTACATCACTTATCAGGATTGGTAACAATATGCACCCCTGTCTGACCCAGCTTTGGACTTCAAATTCTTCAGACAACCTACCTAAGAAATGACATTTGGACCCATCATAAGTTCCTTTGAAAATAGCAATGAGTTGCTATTGAGTCAAGTGGTGATCGATATTCGACGCACTGTTCGATAATGATCCTCAAGGTGTTGATGTGATCAATTCTGGAAGACCCAGTACGGAAGCCTGCTTGTTCAGCATCGAGCGATGCTTCGAGGTGTTCGTTAATGCGTTCTAGAACAATCTTTGCTATTATTTTGGCGACTGCAGGTAAAACACAGATACCCCTCCAGTTTTCACACTTAATCAAATCTTCTTTTTTTGGGAGACCCACGCTGTCTCTATGAGCGGTTGCAGCAATTCGCTGGATGTTGTTGGCTTGTAGCGGGTATGCCGTCAAGTCCTACCGCTTTGTTGCTCTTCAGTGCTTTGATGGCGGTACATATATCTTCCTTGGGGGGGTGTGGTGCGTAATCGGGAATTGGTTGTATCGGGCAACTCTGAAGATGTTATTTGCATGTTACTGTCAAAAACATGATTTAAGACAAAGGCAAAATGCTCCTTCCACCTTTGGAGTTGGTCTTCATCCGATATCAGCAGGATTCCATCTCTATCTTTAACCGGGTGCTGTGTTGAGAGAGTTCTGCTGTCGCACCTGTTTGAAGCTTCTTCTGCTTCTAGGGCCAGAACGTTGGTGTGATTACGTTTATCACTTCTTACACTACGATGGACCTCTTTCATCTTCATGCGGTATGTGGATTCTAGCTCGTTTCTTTCTTCTCCGTAAGCAGCTGCCAAACGTGTATACGGTATGTCATATTTAGTCTTTATTCTATGTTTTCCTTCATTTGTAAAACTTACTTTTGTCAAAAAAATGTTATTATATTCGTTTATTAATTTGAATACTGTTTCTTTTTCCTCACAATTTAAATGTTCAATTATTCATTTCTCTAGTAGGTTTCTGTTTTCTTGTTCTTCAACTATGAAGTTGTTAATTTCTAAAGCTCTATTTTTATTTCAACGTCTTTATTGTTGTTATTTTCTATAAGGATGTTGGCTCATCAGTTTATTGCTTTATACAGCCCACCTATCAGCTTCGTACCGTTAATAGTTTCTTCTTCAATGAGTACATCTCCGTATTTTTGATCAACTGGTGTATTTCAAGTTTTCTCATACTGTTTGAAGGGATGATATTATGTTTATATGTTTTTGTTAATGTTTTACGAAATATTTTTCTTTCGTTCTCTTTTTGTTTAATTAAGTTTCTTATTAGGTCTATTTGTATTCCACATGCGGAAAGAATATTGTATCCTATTGCTCCATCAAAATAGTCATGAAAGTTAAATAGGTAGAAGGTTACAGGTGGAGAGTCAGCTCCAAATTCCTTAAAAAGTATAGTTTCTACTTTTTCTGAGATAATAGCTTTTTTATTTAAAGCTTTAGTAGTGAGCTAGAAGCTCCAGTGTCTATTAATAATAAATTTAAGAGTTTTGTTAGGTGTTTTTATACCGAGGCTTGTTCTTGAAAATTTTCGTATGCGATATTCTTCTCCTGAAATTCTGAGTTCATAAATATTTTGATCTTGTGCTTCTAATAAATTTATTTCGTATACTTGCATCTTAGATCTGTCCGAAGAGTTTTGGGAAGAATTTCGATCATCATTTGTAAATTGTCGAGAGTTATCTAATTCCATTAAATTTTGAGAGGATCTGGGATTGTTTTGACTGTTATTCTGATTGAATTATTAATTATTAGAATAGTTATCTTGGGAATATCCGGGATTTCTTTGATTTCTATCTTGATTGGAAGAAGATAGTTGTTAGAATAATTTTGATTTCTATACCCAGAATTAGTATTATAATTTTGTGGAGAAAAGTTTCCTTGATTGTAGGGATTGTAGGGTTTATAATAAGAATTAATGCCCTGAATTGAATAAATATACAGAGTAGAGACACTTGACACTTGCACGTTTGCACCTTGAGCTGCTGAGGCTATGTAACGCGATACAACATAAGACATGAAGAGAACGAACACATGACAACAGCACGCGGTAGGTTTCGAATGGTAATCCATCTTTCTACTAACCGCGCACATTGATGCTTAATTTCGGTGATCGATGGGAACCGAGCTTTTATCCATGACTAGCCCGTTGCCACTACACTATAGAATTTTCTAATAACTTTCTAACGCTTCAGGTTACTTTTATGTTGGACAGATGTATCAACCTACTTGAGAAGGTTCATTGCATATTTATATATATGTATATTCATTTATATATATTTATATCCATTTATATTCAAAACATCGGCTCTATTTAGCCATCATTAATTCCGCTTGGCGAAGCCACCATAAAATCCCCCATAGATAATTATAAGGAGGTAGATACCACTACAATATAATACATATATATATATAAGAAATCATTGAGTAATTTAAAAAGCATTTTACAAGTTAGATTTACCTTACTAAGGATAAAAAAAAGTCAACAGAGTTTTAAAATTTCTCCAAAAAGTTAATAATTCGATTATTTCATTTTAAAAAACTGTTGATCAATAAAAGTATCAATATTACACCCACGAATAAAAAATGTATTTAAAAAATGAATTACGTATAGAAAATTATAGATATCTGTAATTAAAAAAAAAATGATTCAATCCTTAAAATTAATTTTCGGGGCATTTTATCTGGTTTAAAATTTTGACATTCTGAAAACTTTGCCGTCCTAGGCTCGGGCCTCACGGGTCACTGATGATGACCACCTTGCCGGGCGAAAGTTTTCGCATTTTTGCTGCCAATTGTGCCCCTGGTTCATTGAGGTATTCAATGTGCCATTTTTTCCACAATTTATTGTTTATCATAGAAAGTTTGAAATGTTTTATGTCTGTCATTACTATGACAGTTAGGGATTAACTAGCTTTGTAGTCCATTTTCATTCGCAAAGTTAGTTATATTTTGACTACGTAGTCACTACAATGGTGAATGCGGTGCCCATTTTTCACTTGCGAAATTACAGTACGTAGCCGCAAAGAGGTAATGTGAAAATACTTCAAATGAAAGTTAAATTTTGCAATTTATTTGTTTTGATTTGTTCTTACATATTTTTATAGGACTAAATGCTTAAAATGAATAAGTACATACATTTATACAGTGTCTCACAGCTTATATTTTCAAAACGAAAACAGTTTATCTTTAAGGTTAAAATGCTATTGTACTAATTTTAAATGAGAGATAAAGGAAAAATTGCACCCAATAAAATGTTCAACGTTTAATTCTGCGAAAAATTAAAGCTAATCCAAAGTTATCGGTCCCTAAAATTGCAACAGAGATTCAGCAAGATTTAGGGAAGACGTGTTGTGCTGATATCATTCGTCGTGTTCTTCGCGAACATGCATTTAATGGGCGAGTTGCTCGCAAGAAGCCCCTGATAAGTAACTTGCTTTTGCTAAGGACCATATTCTTATGGATGCTGAATTCTGGGATACCGTCATTTTCGCGGACGAATCAATGTTTAACGTATTTGGCTCTGAAGGGATGTCTTACAACTTTGAAGCATGGCGGGGAAAGCGTCATAGTATGGGCCTGTAAGTGTCAACCTGTGTAGGAAATTAAGTGTTTATTGAGGGTACCATAGACAAAAATATGTACCTCAATATTCTAATTATTAGATTCTACCAAGATAATGATCGAAATGACAAAAAATAAAACTCGTCGATTTCATGCCAAAAAGACTTCAAGCTTTTGAAAAGGCTAAAGGATTTCATTCCAAATATTAAAATTTCCAACCGTACCTATTAACTGTTATATTTTTCTCTTGTATCAAATAAGCTGTGACCATAAATTTAAGTGTTTTTTGTTTTTCATTAAAATAAGTTGTTCATTGTTTAAGTGCATTTGTTTTTCCCTCAAATGCAACTGCAATTTTATCATTAACTCTTCATGGAAGATATTTCCACTTTAATTTTAAACTAGGGACTGTTTCAAATAAGATGTGAGCCACTGTATATATTTTTTTAATACGTAAATAGTTCTGTTACTAGCCTAAAAATAAAATTTAGATTTTTGATCTAATTTTTTTGTTATGTTAGCCAGGTCTTCTGTCACATAATTTAGTTTCTTCTCAACATTGTCAGTTAATTTCTCAATGTTTTCAGACAATTCTTTCATTTGAACTGTTATGCACTGAAGATCTTGCTTTAATAGTTTTATGTGGTTATTTTGGGATTTAAAATCAGTTGATGAGCCAACATTTTTAATAAATTTCATTTGACTGGGAGCATTTGTTGTTGAGTGAGGTCGTAGTACGCACATATCTGATTTCGGTTTATTTTTGAATTCGCGATTTTGAAGAGATTTGGTGAAAAACATGCAATTATTCTCGTATTTTTTCAGCTTGAGACTCTGGTTGCGATCTCTTCTCTCAGCAACCATCTTATATATACTTATTTTTAATTCCTCTGGCAATTGCTTGTCTCTTGGATCATTTGGACGCATGACAAACTGTAATTGGTTTCTGGATGCTCGAAGTAAGGAACTACGTTTGCAAAGAGCCAACAGCCGCCTTGGAGAATTCCGAAGCAGACGTGAAAATAGTAAACATTCAAGGCGTGATACCAACTCAGCTTGTCGAACTAATCTATCTAGGGTTGCTGACACTTGCAGCCCCTTTATTAAAATAATAATTGAATTTGTCATTAAGTGTTGTCCGATTGAGAACAAATTTCTTACTTGAATATCATTCACCGCCAATCCAACCATTAAATTAGTTAATATAACAGTAACTAGTAATACAAATGATAAAAATAAAATATGTGCAGTTATAGGGTATTTAATGGGAATCTCTCCGTAAAAAATGTCCTCAAACTCCAGTTCTCCTGACATCATTGTGATAGCTTTTAGAAGGGCCCTTGTATAAAAAATTGCCTTCAGTTTTTTTTATATATATGTATATCTTATATATATATTTACCAAGCTATATTTATAAAAGCAGGATAATCTGTAAACAGGACACAAAAACTTAATCCAAACGCAATTAATAAGCAAGAGTAAGCCAATAAAAATTTTCCAAAATTCATAGAAACTTAAAAAAAAATAAAAATTAAAAGAAATCAATTGTCTTAAGCATGATACATACCTTTTGTAAACATTTGAATGTATAGTCCAAAAATAGGAAACCGACCCACCAACATCATTAACTCCAGCCAAACTAGAAACATAACGATTGCAGCAACATGATGTTGCCATTGTGGAACTGTAAACAAATCTTTAGCAACCGCGAGAGCAGGTGTCTTAAGAACCAGATCATAAACAAAAATTTAAAGATAGGTATTAAAACAAGGTTTCTTACAACACATAAAAACACTCCAAAAATAATTGTCCACTGCAACCAATTTTCCCAATACTTGGCATAGCCCTTCAAACCATGTGCCATCTAAATTTTGTTTCTTTTACCAAACATTACTAAATTGCGCATAGGTTCATACCTGAAAAAGCTCCTTAAATAACAGCAAAAGATTCAAAACAACCACAAAATAGCCAGTCGAGGATATATAATTAGCTGCTATGCAGATGGTATCCTTTTCGCAGTTTCTAACATATACACCGAAAACATAGACTGTAAACAATATTACATAAACTGTATGGTACAGAAGGCTCATGAGGAAGAATTTTCGTATTCGTCTCCATTTTAAAAATAAAAATGTTTCACAGAGTGGATGTATCAGAATACGCTTCTGACCAACTTCAATAAAGGACATAAGAAGATCCGTTTCACCTCTTTCAAGAGTTGGCAATGGAACCAAATGTCTAAAGTCCAATTTTATCTCGCAATCGACATCTCCTATCTCATGATCGTTTACTTTTATTGATGCATCCAAATTGCCAATAATTTTGGGCACCACATCAGGAGTTCGTCGTACAATAAATGATAATGCTGAAACATTCCCATCTGTCCTTGCTGTTACATCTGCTCCATTTTCTGAAAACAAATTTAAGACTGTAATTGTGTTAAATTAATTAATATTAAATGTTGGTATTACACTATTATGTAGATCGGATTTAAAAAAAAAAAAATTCAATCTTTTGGACTATCTATAGAAAATATATGTACGAGTAAGTCAAACATTTTATGCAAATTGTTTTTATTATATATTAGTTTATAATTATAGTTTAAAAGGAAAATGTTTATCCGGATATCTATGATCGGAGTTCTGTGTTGGTGGTCTAGTTGTTTCTTCAGTCAGCAGTATTTTTTTCCCTTAAATCTAGGTGGATGATATACTTCAGTGTGACACGCGACGTTTTGCAAGTCTTTATAAAACAATGTTTTCGTTCTATATGCCTTCATGACGAGAACTTTGTTCAATCGTGAATCATGTTACTCGTTTAGAATTTCGGTCACATAGTTCATACTTTCGATTGTAAGCATATAATTTGGAGTGGCTGTTGGCAGCCGCATGATTTTTTTTTCAAAAAGAAACTCAAAAGCTGTTCAACCAACGTAGAATTTGCCTCCCCAAACAAAAAGTTCTTGCTGTGGCTGTCTAGTTTGTAATGTCGTTTTCAATTGGCAATCCGGAATGAGAAGTAGAAGCAGAATCCCAATTGAACACTTTTTGTGAATTCTGAAAAATTTGAAGTTTGGTGTCACTGTATTGGTAGTTTTGCAATCTTGGCATTTCAGTTTAAGTTTCTTTTTTTTGTACATAAAACTGTCACTCCGATATTTGTTAAAATTATAGCATTTTTTGATTATTGTATTTTTTATTAACTTAAATAAGTCTGAAGTCAATATCGGTGTATGGAAAATTTTTTATTCAAGTTCAACAAAATGTGTTTTTCGCGATTTTCAGCGAAACCTCAGAGAAAAATTATCTACAAAAAATGTATCAATACTTTTTTCCTACGAGCCACCGTTTTTGCAATATAAATATTCAATAAGTTGTAAAAATCTTTAACGTAGATAAATCATCTATACTACTTATTATTAATTTAAATTTTTAATATACATTGTATATTATGTAAAAAGCTGAAGAGTTCGTTTGTTTGTTTGTTTGAATGCGCTAATCTCAGGAACTGCGTTATTGAAATATTCTTTTTGTATTGGATAGTCCATTAGTCGAAAAAGGCTTTAAGATATATAAATTTACGGTGCGACCAATAGGCAAGCATCAGTGAAAAATGTTATAAAAACGGGGAAAATAATTCATTCTTCAGGTGTTTTTTTATTTGTTTCAAGGCACTGATTTCAGAAAATGCGTTATTCAATTGAAAACTTTTTGTGTTGGAAATATCTTTTACGCAGAAGTCCTTTAATTGGAGGAATCTGGAGTTGTGAGGACCTTCATTTCCTGCTTCCAGGAACATCTTCACAGTCCGAAAACCAATCCTAGTACAATAGCTAAAAGTCGTCAACGTGAGATCAATCGTTATCCGAGGCGTAGTTTCCGTATCGGTGTTTATTTCAGTTACGAAGAATGCTAACCTCCTTAACCTATCCCAGAGAAAGCTGGGAGCTGTGCACTTAAAAATTTAGCTTATTTTTGTATATATGTAGGTATGTATATAAAAATAATTACGGGTTGCCTGCTGGCCTATGCAATCAACAGTTACCCAATCAGACACGGCGCAGGTCTTTCAAAAGCACGAGGAGAAGAACAGTTAAGAAGGAATCTGCGAAACTGAGTAAGAGCTGGAGGGACGTTAAATACATCGCTGAAAACCGCACATGATGGCGCGTAGGAGTAGGAGTAGTTAAGGCCCTATGTCCCGCTAGGGAACACCAACGGACTTCGTAGGTATGAGGACCATTGATAGTTGTAGTAGTAAGTAGAAGTACTTTAAAATATATATTTTTTTTAAATATGAAAAGTACACTAAGAGATGGTAAATAAATTATGTAGGTATATTGTTATTATATCTCCGACCACAGACCAACTCCGACCGTTATATTTGGAAAGAGCATGTAAACTAAGTCTCTTTGTTTTTAATGGCAACTACGTGAATATTATTGCCAGTGACACATTATTTTATTAAAAAAGTAAAATCTTCTTGTTTCATGTGCAACTTTCGTAATTTTTTCTTACATAAGAACCTTCTCCTCATAATAAAAAATACAACAAAAAAAGAATTAGTGAAATCGGTCCAGCCATTCACTCGTGATGCCGTGACCAAGGGAAAACGGGATTCATTTTTATATGTATAAATATATAGATTACCTATATTTTAAACAATCTTACTAATTTTTTGCTTGGTGGGAATTTATGTAGCTTCGAATGTCTAAATTGACCCGACTAAAGTTAGAAATATAGTTTTTTTTTTTTTAGTTTTAATATAAAGTTTCATTTAATCGTCTTCAACATTAATAAAATTGTATGCAAAACCACAATATTAATTTTTTTAGAAGTTTTGAATGCAAAAGAAACTTTGAATATACCCAACCTCGCACCTACCCCAAATCCTATAGTGTACAAGCAGGGGGCAGTATGCCCTCCCCTTTAATAATATATTTTTCGTTTCATTTTATATTATTAACCGTTTATAGCAACGGTTAATAATATGGAATAAAGTATAATTATTGTATTTTGTTCATAACTCAAATTAATTGAAGAATATAATAGAAAAAAAACCGTAAATATCACTATCTACGAATTGATATAAATACTTATGCAACTATAGAACAATTTCTTCGATTTTAAAAAACAATATGAACAACAGGAATAAGTGAAATAAATTTAAGTGAAATGATAGTTATATTGATATAACATTTTTAAGAAAATGACATTTATGTGTCTCAAACTTTATAAGACCAATAATATTTACGGTAATATATGTATCCATATGCACCGCCGATTACATATGTCGTTCTTTCTGGTTCTGCAATGTAGTATTACTTAGGCACAAACTAATCAAAATAAATACTTGGTATTAACATTTTTGTTTTAATACCAGCAACAATTTTAAAGGCTAGTAGGATTTAAATATCTTAAAAAAAACAACAATATTTTGAAAACAAAGAGGTAAGCTAGAACACGAAAATTTAATAAATGTTTGTGTTCGTAATTGTTAGAAAAAAAAAAACAATGAATTTTTGCCATAATAAAGACAAAGGTATTGATTTTTTTCCATGTAAATTTAAATTTTTTGTCCCAAATCTTTAGTGTAAATAATTTAAATGTACTTTACCTATAAATGTATATACACAGTTGCTAAACTCATTTAAAGCAGCTATGTGCAAGGGAGTATATCCATAATTGTCCGCTTTATTAACATCGGCTCCAGCTTTTAAAAGCGCAATACAACAATCTAAACACCTTGATTGTTTAACAATGGCTGCGTGTAGAGCCGTTCTACCGTCTCTATAATGCGCATTTACGTTGGCACCATATTTTATTAACATCTCCACAGTTTCAACTGATTGCGATAGACAAGCTAAATGTAATGGCGTTTGATAACCTGCATTTCGACAATTTACATCAGCGCCATTTTCTAATAGAAGTCGTACACATTCTACATAATCGTTTTCCGCAGCTAAATTTATATTCAATTAATTAACAAACTATTTACAAAAAACAAAAAACTCCTTACCAAGGTGAAGTGCAGTAAGCTTTCCTTCTCCAAATTGTGGCCGCACATCAGCTCCATGCGCAAGCAAAAGTTCTACACATTTTTTATTTCCCAATGCACATGCTGTATGCAAAGGAGTCTCTGTATAAACTTGTGGTGTGTTTGGATTAGCGCCATATTTCAAAAGAGTCTCAACACATTCAACTGCATTCCTGTCTATAGCAAAGTGAAGAGCAGATCGTTTTTCTATCCCAATATTAATTTGTGCTCTTCGACGAAGAAGTAATAAAATGCAATCTACACTGCCAGCGCTAAAATTATGGTAATTTTTTTATGTTTTTAATTAAAAAATCAATACCTTGCAGCACAATGTAGAGGCGTCACTTCCTTTTTAAAATCCCATCGGTTAGGGTCAGCTTCATGATCCAACAGAATTTTAGCAACTGATGAATTACCATTAGCACAAACAAAGTGCAACGATGTTCTACCTTTTGAGTCATGGGCATTTGGATCGGCAGAAAAAGCTTTTAGAAGAATAGTGATGCTTTCTACTAATCCATACAAAGCTGAATAGAGCAAAGCTAGATTTACTTCTGAAGAACCGGAAGTTAATTCTTTAACAAAAAAAGCATTTATCTTTCAGAAAAATAAAATAAAAAGAATATTTACCGTAAAAATCTCCACATTTAACCATATCTAAAATATTGCTGGAATTTACAGATTGTTTTATTAACGTGTCTTCAATTTCTTTAATATCCCAAATAACATCGTTATGTTGTTGCCAAGAATTTATGCCATCAGTTTCGTTACTAAATATATCACTATCGCTCTCGCTAGATATACTACGTTCGTCGTACAAGTCATCTACCTCTCTTTCTGAGTTCCAATTCAAGTTGTTTTCCTATATCATTAAAAATAAAAAATATAAATTATATTAAAATCAGCTGCATTTCCAGCTAGAGCAACAAAAGCTGTAAATATTTTTTGTTAACGATCTCCGAACCCTAATAATAGTTGTTGTTTATGGCGAATGACATATGGATGTATATACCTACTTTTTGGTTTTATTTTCAAAGAAAATTTCATTTGCTACAATTTAAATTAGTATTAGGGAACTAATGATAAAACTAATCCGAAATCGATGTCCCAATTATTTGTATTTATTATTATTTATCATCAAGTATCAAGTGATACTTCTGTCAAAATATGAACCTATTCTTTTATGTTTTGAACTCGATTAAAAGCCTAATTTTCTGTTATAAGGGATTCTTTTTTGAATTCAGATTCGAATAGAAATATCATAACTTCTTAATATCTTACTGATATAATAGATTTATAGTGTTGTCGAAAGATCTTATTTTTAAATAATGTTACATATCTGAAATGCATATCTGAGAAATTAACTAACACGATCAGGTCAATGCACGATGGTATCGCTTGGTGACGGCTGACCATTCTCAACATAAACATTATGTAGGTTGATATGCATTGAGTTCATGAATGTTTATTGTTTACTTTTAACTATTATTGTTTTGGGTTTAACCACAACATCCTCACCCTTTAGAAAAAAAATAGTTTTATTATTTTAAAATAAGAAAATTATTTTTAAATATGTATCTTGTTACAAATGAGAATAATTGGGTGATAGAATGATATGATAATTTCATAAATCGAATATGTTTACAAATTTACTATAACTTTTTTTTTTATTTATTTTTTGCTTTTATTAAATTATTGTTATGAACTTCATTATTTTCGTTGGCAATTCTTATGATACTATTTGGTCCATTTTGTTCAATTATTTTATAAAGACCTTTAAATGGTTCATCTAATTTTTTTTTATTTCCAACTTTTAAATATAATCTCCAATTTAAAAATTTGAATTATTTACATTAGATTGATTTGTACATGTTTTATTTTTACTTTGCTCTAAGTTCTCTTTAACTTTTTCATGAGCATATTTCAATTTTATTTTGAATTCATTGAATTCATTATTATTTGAGGCCCTATGTCTCTATGTCTAGGGAACACCAACGGACTTCGTAGGTCTGAGGACCTAAGTAAGTATTATTATCAATATTGTATATTTTTTCTTTATTTTTTATGATTTCACAAGGAAAAGCACATAATTTTCCGTATACTAATTCAAAAGGTGAATAATTGGTTGAACTGTGTGGTGTAGTATTGTATGTTGAAGTATGGTAAGGTAGTAATCATTTAAAACTCTATGATTTCTTTATACTGTTCCTAAAGTTTCATGATGAAATGTTGTTGACGTAGTTTTTTCTATTTTTAGTATCTTACAGATATTTACTAGTAGTTCATTAGTGAATTCTGTGCCCTTATCTGTTTTTAACTTTCTAAAACAACCATATTTCAAAATAAATTTTTATACAATAGTTTTTGCTACTGAAATAGCGTCTTTAGTAACTAGTGGAAAGGCTTCTATGAACTTTGTTAGTTCACATTGAATGGTTAGAATATACCTGTATCCATTTGATGGTCTGAGTGGTCCTACTGTGTCTATTGTAATTACATCAAATGATGTGCTAGGTGTTTCTGTCCTTATGAATTGTTCTTTAGTATATTTATTAATTTTAACTTCGTTACAAATCTTACAACTATTAATATACTTTTTGACCATCTTATTCATATTTTTCCATACGTATTTTTGCTTTAGTTTCGCTATAAATCTTCTAATACAAATATGTCCTCCTAACTTGTCATCATGATATTCTTTTATTAAATTATTCATCTCATTCGCATGCTCTATTCTTCTTTGTGAATTATATAATATAATGTCTAGACAAATTTCATTATTATTTTTTGCAGTTCATTAAATATCTTTTTAAATTTGTGCACTGATATTGATTTGCGCTAGCTTTTCAATTTTTACATGCTTTGTATAGGATAACAATTTCTTCAAAATCAATTTTAACTCTGATAGAGAATTATCATTGTATCCAACATGTATTGTATCTTTAACTGCATATATTGTTTCTTTTGGTGGCCCCATTAAATTCTTTATATTTTCAAATGTCAACTTCTTAACGTTTCTAGTGTCTGAGATAGATATGCATTCCCATATGTGGAAGTGTACAGTCTCCACAGGAGGCATAATTTCCGGATTTTCTTCTCTTTCACTTATATCTTCCGTATCATTCAACTTCATTGCTCTGGTTAGGGCATTTATATTGTTACTGGTATCATTTCTTTTAATTCGTCTGAACTTAATTTTATTCTAGATAACGCATCAGCATTTGTATTCATCTTTCCTTGCTTAAAAATTACATCAAAATCGTAATCCATTAAATCTACTCTAATTTGGATGAAGGATTCTTATGAGTAAAAAGACTAACTAATGGCCTGTGATCTGTATAAACAATAAATCACCTACCGTATAAATATGGTCTGAAATGATTTATTCCACAATGTATACCAAGTAGTTCTTTTTCTATCACTGCTTTATTAAGCTTATGTTTGTTTAGTGATTCACTTGCATGTGCAATGGGTTTGTCATTACCTACGAGTAATTCTCCTTGAGATAAAATAGCTCATAGTTTGATGCATTTGTTGTTAATATGAACGGTTTTGAGAAATCTGGATAGCTTAGTGTTGGAGGTGTCATTAATTTTCTTTTAATGTTCTCAAAAGCATTTTGACAATTTTGTGTCCAGCTAAAGATTTGGTCTTTCTTTAATAATTGATTCAAAGGTTTTGCAATTTCAGCGAAATTTTGAATGAAACGTCTGCAATAGTTACAGAAAGCTACAAATCTTCGAACTTCATTATTCATTCCAAGATAAACTACTTCTGGTCGCAGAAAGTTACATTTGTTCGGGTTTAATTTCAGATTGTATTTTCGCAATCTCTTAAATACTTCTTTAAGGTTATTGTTATGTTCTCTTAAATTTTCTAGTCTAGTTAATGGAAATATGTAGGTTGATATGCATTGAGTTCATGAATGTTTATTGTTTACTTTTAATTATTATTGTTTTGGGTTTTACCACAACAATAGAAACTGGAGGAAATAGAACAAAGACTGCCTAGGGGTGGGATTGAACTTACAGCCCCTAGATTAGCAGCCTAGCACTACTTTTTTAATTCATTTTTATTTTAATTCAATCTTAAAACTATTTAAGCTAGAAAAAATTCTTGAACATTAGCATGATTATCAATAAGATACAGCTAATTTACTGATCTTATTCGGACACTCTTAGTTAAACTAAAAACACAAATAATCATATGTGTACAGATGTCTCATCTCTATAGAAAACTATGTCTTCAAAAATTTGCAACAGCCCACAATCTCTAGCCGACAAATTGCTTTTTATGTAGAAGAAAAAAAAAACTTTTTTTCTAAAAGAATGACAAAAGACAACAACGCGACAATGATCATTTTGATCATTTTCTCATAAACACAAAATAGGAGAATAAAAAATTGAAGGATAACGTATTTATACCGTTAGCTGCAAATTTGATTCCACTTTTACGTTACGCATTGACTGCATTGTTATTTGGAAAATTTAAAATAAACAGTTTTGATTGCTATTAGAGTGTTTTTCTTTTTTTCTTGTGATGTACATGTGAAGGGTCCAGTGGAAAAACGGCACAAGTCCATTTTTTTTTAAAATTAACCCAATGATGCCATCTTGTAGGTTTATGCAAGTACTTTCTGATGTTGTATTCTCTTTTTCTAAAAAAGTGCTATTCTACCTAAAAAACCATTTAAAAAAAGCTATACACACGAAGGAGGGAACAAGTCCATGTTAAATGGACTAAATTATCGTATTATATTGGTGCTTTTGTTATAAACATACATATGTACAAGTATGTTTTTTTGTTAAGTGGGAGTTAAACCACCAAGGGTTTGTTGAAGGTCATAGAATGTGATTATCTGCATCAAAAACCTTAAAGGTCCCAAATCTTAAAACTTCTTGATTAAAAGTCACGTACCTTATTCATTCAATTATTTTTATGAAATCTATTTATCCATGGAATGAACATTAAATTTTTGTCTGGATCTAAGAAAATTATGGGCTAAAAAACCTTAATATTGATTTTTCCCGGAATTGTTTTTATTTGACATATGCCGTTTTTCCTCTGGACCCTATGTATTTACACAACAGTACTTTTCAATTCGCATTTCTTTTCTTGATAACAAGAAGGTGTGTATGTTTTATGTGCATAGGAATTTGGTATGTTATTTTTATTGTAAATTGAAATGTATTTAAATATTATAATTAGAAATATAAAAACTGCTCACATTATTTATTTATTTCTTTTTTTAACCCCGAAATATTTTTGCTGGCGATGAAATTTAATAAAAAATGTTAAGAACTTGCTTTCTTTCGGAACAAAAATGATCGATGAACATATTTTGTTGTGACAAAACCTAGATACCTAATACGACGCAGGTCAGAACGGTGGCGTTGGTCGATGCGTCTGTCGGTGTCGCGACATGTCGTCGGCTCATAGCAATAAAATAGTTCTTGGGAAAGTATATGTATTTTAATGCACTGGAAAATTGCCAATTATTACGTTTGGCGTACAGTCAATAAATTTTATTGCGGATGAAAACAGTGTATTTTGCACTTCTAGTTTTCAATGGCGTCGGCGGCGGCGCGACGGTTTCTCATTTGAATAATCATCAATGCTGACACCAAACTTTCTTAAAATATTTTTTTATTTGCAAAGTCACTTTTCTTTGACACCTCAAAAAACTTGACCTATTTGTTTCTTGTTAATAAGAAACATAATTTTTTAATTCGCATATTTTTTTCATCCCATAATGAACATTTTTTTATAACAGCTATTAATACATACATAATTAAAAACAACAGCGCAAAAATCAACCAACCTTCACGAAAAACATTCAAGAAATAATAATATTTTTTCCGATCCTTTTCAGATCTTTTCGGATCCTTTCGGATCTTTTCAATTTCTATTCGTGAGAGAACAAAATCGTAAAAACAAAAAAAATATTTTTTTTTGATCTCTCACGAATGAACAAAATCGAAAAAAAAATATTTTTCTGATCTCTCACGAATGAAAAAAAAAGAGATAGAAAATAATTTAATTCGTTCCGAGAGAGATCTGAAATTTTCTGATCCCGAGAACAGCATCCGTATGAGAACTTTATTTTTTTTTCAGATCGTGAGAAAATCGGAAAAATGTGAGAAGTATCCATATTAATCGGTTCTCGAACGATATTTTCCGAACCCTGGTATAATAAGAATCCTGTGTAAGACTACCTATCAGATCGCTGATGTAAATATAAAAGAGAATCGGTGAGTTAACCGATCCCTGTTGAAGACCGTTCTTAATTTCAAAGGTTTTGGTATTATATTGCCACTTTTGACAAAAAAAACTTTCTACCATTCATCATGTCATATAGCATATACAATACAGCAATGGTTTACTTATACCAAGTCTGGTGAGCTTAAGATAAAGACCCTCTAACTATACGGTGTGTTGTCCGCAGCCCACTTAATCAGAGCTCTATTTATTATTATCTTTTCAAATACCTTACGGATACTCGGAAGAAGACTTATTGACCTGAGTTTTAAAGGATTGGAGCTATCTTTTCCCTTTTTCGGGAGGGGATGTACCACTGCTGTCTTCCAATGCTCTGGATAGTAAGCATTATTCAGGGCATTGTTAAACAGTGTGGTATAAATGTCTATTGCCTCAATAGGAATGTGCCTTAGAACTGTGTTAGATATACCATCGACACCTGCTGACTTCTTATTCTTTATTGAATCGAAAATAAACTGGAGCTCTACCTTCGTAATTAACAAGTGACTTAACCTGTTTGCCCGGCGATTATGGCACTTGCCAAAAAGTCGTCATTGATCCTTATGAAACCACTGTTCTCAGTTCGCCACTGCTCTATGTCTTGCCGAAGGTAGAAGTGATGAAGTAAGGCCCTGTCTTCCAGCTCGTGATTCGGGCGAGTGATGTCATTCACCTTAAACACTTGCTGAAAAACAGCTCCCACTTTCTCCTGCGGATCCTCGATAATAAAGAAATCATCGTCAGGAGTACGTCTCCGTTTTCTAGTGTTCTCTGGAGTTTCAGACACTGAAGCTCGTTCGGATTGCTTTTTCTAAAGTTCTTGTTTATTTGGTTAAACATACTCGGTTCGCTCGAATTAACGGCCCGAATTTTGTTATCCCAGTACAAGTTAATAGAAAGTCTATAATTGTTTTTAATCAGCTGGTTAATGTTTTTGATCGAAGACTTCAGTAATCTGATCTCCTGGTCTTGTGGGTCTGTAAAACGTCTGTACAAGTTCTTTAGTCTTGTCAGGAGTCTACTTTTGTGTTTGTGTAGTGCGTTGATAGTCGCGTTTCTATAGACGTTGGTTTGGTCAGGTTCCTTGTACTTTTGTATTGTCCGTTCCATTGTACGTTTTATCGTGTCGTCCATCTGTTGGAAATGTTGGTCGATTTCTGTATTTGTCAAATTTCTGTTCTTTGCTTCGTTAGTCTAATTGAGAATTTAAAGACCTCTAATTGATGTTAAAAAAATCACTACATAGTATAAAAAAACGTAAATATGTATTACTAGATAATATTTTTTCAATCAAAAAATTTATTTTTAAAATTTCATTAACTTCTGAAAGTATTATACGATAAACTGAGGTTTTCAATATCTATGTATATAGTATACTTTAAGGTGGTGCAATTATCGTTTATTATATAAATACATTTTTAAATATATATGTATAGTATACTTCAAGGAAAAGTTGGTGAAATATCAGCCAATCCAACAGCCAGGCAAGACAAAGTTCTCCGGGTCCTCTAGTAAAAAAATAAATATGAGTTCATTATTTAAAGAAAAATTGATCATTGTAAGAAAAACTGACAAGTGGGAATACTAGAGATGGCTCTAGCTATGGAATATTATAATTATAATTATCAGAGCTTTTTGCTGACTGATAATTAATAGGCAGCACAGAAGCCCTGGAAAATTATTTCTTTCACACAGCTCAATGGGATTGCTTTGCTGTTGGAGCAAGATACATACATCTTAGTATATACATATGTATAATAATATAGTATTCTCATGGAACAGAATTTTGTGTTACCGAGGAGGTTGCAATGGGGGCGCTAGTTGTATAGAAATGTTTCACTTTAAAGAACGAGAAGAGCCAAAGTTCATATAAAAAAATAATAATATGCGAATGAAAGGATTATTTTATTTTCTGTCATAAGAAATGACGGGGTTGGTTGTTTCCCGCCACAATAAATTGACGTTCCTTCTTTTCTGAGCATAGTATTGAATATACATGTATTCATACTTGTATACAACATTTGCTTTCAGATTTTGTTTGTGGCTGCCTAGCGACGGAGACCTGTCTTGGCTGTACCCCGCCATAATAAGCACAAAAAAACGTGAACATGAACAAAACAAATTATTTTGTATATATTAATACGTTGTTTTATTCACTGCTGCATAGCTGGCGCAGTAACATTTCTTTCGGCAAACAACTGAATTCACCAAATAAAACAAGTTTTTTAATCCAAAAGCATTCACCCACTTTTCAAATTAAAATTGTGATTTGTAGGTTTCACTTTCACATTTTTAAATTGTTAGTACATAGAATAACGTATTTTGTTTCTTATTCTTATTTATCACACAACATTTCGTCGCCGTTCTATTAAAATCCTAAGTCCATTTTTCAGAGTTTTGAGATATTTGCATTTAAAGATGACAAACAATAAAATATTGTTAGAATTTCGGGTGTTTTAATTCTTTATAATTTAATAGCAGATTTTTTTCATTTGCATAAACTTGGCCTATTTATCTCATTTTTTCTAAGAATGGTCTTGGGGAGTTTTCATAGAACGACGACGATATTTTATATAGATTATATCAATTTATTTACTTACTATAATCGAAAATCGAACATTCTCCATAGTCTGGTTCGACACTGTGATTTTTATTAAATTAAGTTCCAAATTTAGTTTGCTCAATTCACGGAAGTAAATTGTTAATTTCTAATTTTACTCTTTAAAATTCCGATATTCGGACGGAAACTTACTCGTAAACAAAGAGGGCTTATTAATTTGTAAAGTTCTCCGGCAGGTACTTTTTAACCATTAAAAAATTCAATTTTCCATTTAAAAAATATTATTGTTCTCACTTATAAATTGTTTACATTTTCTTAATCACGAATCACCACCCGAAGATAAACAAAAGTCGTTTGGATTTGGTTGTGGTCGGGATTGTGTGTATTTTGATTTTAATAAATATCTTTCTTATTAGAAGCATTTATCACCTTCTTTCTTGAGAGGGATCATGATCTATTTCAAAACGTATTTCTTACTATGGTTTCTCAAGAACAACAGAACATAAAAATAAAGTGTGAAAGAACATGCTTAAGGTCATTATGACAAAAATGTTATTTTTGCTTTTATTTATGGAAATGTTGTTTGGTTTATTTAATAGTAGGGTTATTGTATTTGTGTTAATTTTTCTTTCTGGTACATACATTGTAGTTTATGATAATTACATGAAATAAGCCATATTTAATTTTCATAGAAGTTATTTTCCGGTTTACATTCAATGACCTCTATTTCAACATTAAAAATAAAAACACTTGAATATGGGTGCAATTCAAAACTATTTTATATTTTCTAAGGTCTGCATTCCATAAAAATTTAAAATGCGAATGCTTGTTAGTTTACAGGCAACGAAAAAAAAACATGATTTTTCGATTTATATATATGTACATATATGTACATAAATTCAAATTTGTATACATATACATATGTAGTAATACAGCTAATGCAAACACTTCACTTGAACTTTATGGAGTTTATCTCTAAACTGGAGAAATGGAAATTAAATTCGCAATCTTTTACTTTAATTAATTTTTTCTGGTAAATCTCCAATAAATACTCAATATATAAATGATTTTAAGCCATTTTAATGAGTTTCTTTCGATATTATAATTATTTTAAAAGTTTCAGCTTCTTATATACTTTTTTGAAACCAAAAATATTTTTAAAACAGCTCGTAGATATTTTTCTATTCGTATTCGAATGCAAAATGAACTGATTTTCTTCATGAACACTATGCCTTGAAAAATCTCAAAACTTAATTGTGTGTATTCCTTACTTCATTATTTTTGATATTTTCCAATACACAAAAACAATAATTATTAGGTGTATCGTTGTGTTACTTTCTCGATTTGGTGTTTCACTCTAGATTAATGTACGTAAACAGCGTTTCAAGTGTATGTTAATGCATCAGGGTGACCGTTATATAAGTGTGCAATTATTTGATTTTTTCGTTTTGATGTTTAGTTTTGCTGTTGAGTTCTGAAAAAAAGAAAACATTTCGCAGACTTAAGCGAACAACTAAAAAAAAAATACTCCAAGAAGACCCGAGGTCAAAACCAATAATTTTATATTTAGATATAGATATATTTATTAATTTATCAACAAAAAATCACAAATAAAGTTAAGCGGTAGCAATTCTCCTCTTGCTCGGAATAAGAAATATATTTCTGTAGCGCTAAACATATCGTTAAAATAATTGCTTTCGCCTTAGTCGTACTTAAGCTTGAAATATTTTTTTCTGTGAAGTGAACTTCTTGCTTTTCTACATTGTCAATTCTTGCTTAAGAAATTTTTCAAGTAAATTGGTAAAAAACAATAACAAAAAGACAAAAATAAATGGTATTACATACCTTTAAAGACATGTCCCACCGGGTTAATTTCATGGAAATTGGGAGCACAAAGTGTAACGTCCGACTGTTAAAACTTTATAAGAAATTAGTCGGTTTAATAACTCTCTTCTAAAGATAATGTTCTTAATTTATTTCTATCATTCTCCGAGAGCAACAAAACTCAAAAATACAAAAATTGTATTGTGTAATGTTGAGCTGAGTTAATATGGCTCCAGGTATGTTCCTAACATTAGATAATTCCTAAGAAATAAAATGTCTCCAGACAAGATTTCTCACATACATACATATATGTATATACACATACATACATATATGTATGTACAGCTATGGAAATATAATTAAAACCTTTACACTTGTTTGAACATCTTAATATAAATTACAAAACTAGGGCTATCTTACTCTGTCTTTCAATGTTCAATTTGCAATATAGATAACGGCCAATTAATGTCACATGATATTTTGTGCAGTGATATTTTTGTTAAGAAACAGAAGCAATTAAAATCGACTTGGATATTTAATTAACACTATCTATTTCTATATTTTCTAAAACTAAAATTTTGTTATAAGCCTGGTAAGTGTCATTCTTTTTATTAATTTTTAATTTGTTTAAATTAAATTCCCATAAGCTATGGGAAAAGGAAAAACCTGCCTCCTGAAAAACGAGGAGCGATTATTGCGCTTAAAGGTGAAGGTCTGTCATTAAAGCAAATAGCCAGAAAGATTGGTCGATCAAAAACAATGGTTATCAATGCAATAAAACATTTTCCTGAAGATAAAAGCATTACCGAAGAACCACGTAAAACAACACCCAGAACATATCGTAAAATAGCAATTTTTTCAAAAAAAGACACAAGAAAAAGTTCGGCGGATATTCATCGGGAAATTTCGACCGAACTCGATGTCCAAGTAATATCAAGGACCATACAAAATCGTTTAATTGAAATTGGGTTGCATGGACAAATTTGCCGAAAGAAGCCGTTGGTAACATCCAAGCGACGCAAAGCGCGCGTTTCATTCGCTCAGTCCCATTATTTCTGGACCTTAAATCAATGGAAATTCATCCTTTGGAACGATGAAACAAAGATCGATTTGGTATTGATGGTAGACGCTTTGTGTGTAGACCAAAAAACACTGAAGCCATTCCTAAAGTTGCTATTAGACAGATATCAATGCCAATACCCATTTATTTAATTATTAAGGCAGACAGTTTTAAATTGTATTCCCTGTTAACATGATCTTTCATCCACTTTTATTTAATTTCCTTTTCCGTTTCATAGAGAATTGCAATAATTCAAAACAACAATACGTCTTCTAAAAAAAACTTTTTTTTATTTTTATTGACTTGTTTTAATGACCACCTCAATATACATACATGCATTCATATTTCCATACATACAACCTACACATTTTTATTTTTTTTAAAGCGACTTTTATTTATAAAAAATTTTCTTTATTATGTACTTATGAATGCACTTATGAATCGACAGTTTTCTATACACAATCAATAAGTTTTAGAAATTCCGTCATATTTGACTTCCACTACATAATATAAGTATGATTTGCATTTTTAAAGTACATAAATTAGAATTCACTTACCTATACCTCGAATGGTTCCATATTGTTTCCTTAATAATTATTATTATAATAAAAAATGTTCACAAATAATTTTTTACACAATACACAAAAGGGGGCAATAAAGAGAGTTAAAAGTATGTATAATATATTTTATTGTTCTCATTGTTTATTTACATACGTACATAATTATTTATTTCTTATTGTATTTATCTTTATTTTGTGAGCAATATGTGCTTTTTCTTTTGGTTCAAAATTTTTTTTCTTTAGAAAGCGTTTGTCATATATATGTACATATATATGTACACACATATTGCATTCACATACTACATACATAATATTTACTTTATACAAGAATTTAATTTTATATTTCAGAACATAACTGTTTTCGTATGTCTGTTGAGTACACAAAAGTATCCTACGATACGAAATACTCGTATGCTCATATATGTACAGTACATGCATACGTGTTTACAATGTTCATTGTTCATATATAACATTTTGTATGTAATTGCATGTGAAAGCGCAGTTTTATCTTGTATAATTATTTATTTATATTAATCTGCTTTATACAGGTACTTTACATATTCAAAGCTTGTTAAATATTAAGTCTAACTTTGAGCTAAAACAAAGTCGACCCAATTTAAAACTAAAAATTATCTTAACTTTTGAATAAATAGTACTAAGGTAAGTGTTCAAAGAACGATAAAATTTAATTCGTTCGCGATCGAAAAACTCAACAGCGAAATTAATTTTTAATTCGTTCGGATCTTTGAATTATTTTATTTTTTATTTTTATAACAGATTGGGGCAGATGGTGCTAACTCTATTGTGCGAAAAGTAATGGGTGTTGATGTATTTGCTTTAAACTATGATCGTATGGGACTTGTTGCTACTCTTGAATTAGTCGATGTAATTTGATTAACTATCATAATAAATAATGTATTTTAAACTTCTATTATCTTCACAGCCGGGAGATAATTCTGTTGCTTGGCAAAGATTTATTCCTACAGGTCCAGTGGCATACCTACCGTTAAACGACACAATGAGTTCATTGGTCTGGAGTACTACTCCTAATGATGCAAAAAAGCTTGCAGCAATGAATCCAAATGAATTTGTCGATGCAGTGAATGATGCATTTGTAAGTTCATGATAAAACATGATAAATTTAATACTTAGTCTTATATAAATAACTTCTTCGTTCCAAAGTGGAAGGACTTCCCAAAAAATAACGCTGTCACAAACGCATTAGAAGCTTTGACCTCTATCATGGGAAGCGATAACTTGACAAACCGCCAGTATCCACCCAAAGTAAAGAGCGTAATAGATGGCTCTCGGGCATGTTTTCCACTTGGTTTTCTTCACTCCTCCACTTATGTCTCTACTGGAGTTGCGCTCATAGGGTTGGTATTAAAAAGAATTTAATTTAACATTTAAGTATTCTTTTTTACAGAGATGCGGCACATCGAATTCATCCTCTAGCCGGCCAAGGCGTTAATTTAGGATTTAGTGATGTTACAAACTTAATTAAAGTTCTTTCGGATGGAGTTTACGCTGGAGCTGAAATTGGCGACAAACATCATTTGATGCAATATGAACAATATAGTCTTATCAAAAATGTGCCTCTTATGATTGGTGTGCATGGACTTCAAAGAATGTATTCAACAACGTTCAGTCCTGTTGTGTTGCTTCGAAGTTTAGGCTTACAACTGACACAGAATATACCGGGAATTAAGGTGAATAAGAAAATTTGAATATTAAATCAAATTATTCCTTTAATATATTTCTATTACAGAATATTTTTTTAAAACGGGCAATATCCTAGGTTCAAAAATTGTATATGTACGTTCAATTTAAATAAAGAACTTATTTTAAATCGAAGAAGTTTTTCTCAGCATATAACTTATATTTGATGTTTAAATGACTTTGAATTATCGTACTCTAGTTTTTGATAGATATTTGTTTTCAAAATTTCTAATATGTACTTGAGAAAAAAAATTCAAATCTTCATTAGTGGCTACGAGGATTTTAAAAGATTAATGGCGTTTTCAATTGGCAATCTGGAATCAGAAAAAAACTCTCTGAAAGCGTTTAATTGGGCAAAAGTGATAGTTCTGATTATGAAAAAGAAGAGATTTCTCTTCTGGATTTGAAATCAGAAGCAAAAACAAAGCTAGGTCTGTTTCTTTACTCGCCCGCGGGATCCCAAAACTACCCAAAATGTGTTTCTTTACTTTTTTCTGTCACGAAAATGCCAGATCTTTTCATTTTTTTTCGTTTCCCCTCTAGCAAGAATTTACCCGAACATTTTAGCTCGGACACTTTCTTGCTTGTCAAAATTAAATCAGCTGATCGAAAAATTTAAGTTTGTGATTTGTGAAGAGATTGCAAATCAAAATTTAATACAATTAAACAAATATGGAACTACTTTATCTTCCTCATCATCCATTAATGAGGACAATTGTTTTAATTTTGTTTTAAATTCCTCTAAATGACTAATTTTAAACAGAAAGAAAACTGTTTCTCTACATATACATACAAATCTGTGTTCAAATTTGAAGTTTACCCAGAAACATCCCAAATGCGTTTCTTTACTTTTAAGTTCGGGCACCAAATTACAAAAACAACATCAAAAAGCTCGAGCCCGAACTTTTTCCCGAGCTTTTTCCCAAACTTTACCCCAATAGTAAAGAAACAGACCTAATCACTCACACATTCAAAAGGCCCAACTATAATAGGCATAAGCAAACACAAGCTTATGTCGAAAACCCATCGAAAATTCACTTATGTTTGTGAAATTACGGCGCATACCCATAATGAAATTTTGCTCACGTATCTACATGTCAAAATAATATTCGCAGCTGTGTAATTTGGTTTATTTTTTGATTCAAGGTAACTTTATTTTTGTTTAAAAAAAATGGAGTTCAATACCAAATTAATTTGTTTTATTTTGATTCTATTTTCTTTTATTAACTATTTAATTTTGTTTTAAGCAAGAACTCGTCACAACAATCACAATACACAATAGAATCAGAAACAGAATGAGAAATTCACGTGCACACTGTCTCTTTGTGTGCTAACCCCACAGGAGATTTTTCTCTCCAACTAAATGTGAGATGTGTTGTATGGGCATAGTTGGATATTTTCTGCCTTGACAAACATTCTGAGAGAAATTATCTCCAGTGGAGTTGGCCTGTGCGTATTTGATCAAAGCTGTCAGATTTTACTTATGCGGCGAGCGACTGGGATCGCTCTTGCTTATGTTTGCTTAAGTGAACGAAACTGAGAAAAATTGAACGAAACGGAGCTGGACTCCATTATGGTCACTCGCATTGAGTTTATTTGTATGCGCACGTTTACTTATGCACGCATATGCTAGCTTATGCCTATTATAGTTGGGCCTAAAGATTTTAAATGTCACACTTGATTAATGTCATACCTATTGTTTGAATTAACAAATTGTGCGAACTGTGAAGTGATTGCTTGAAATTAAAATTAAATTATAAAAAAATGGAAAATAATATTGAAAATATCTTAACAATTGTTCCTAATTTGTTAGAAACATTGTTGGAGTAGTCTTCTTCATCAAGTAATGACCAACACAGTCACACCTAGCTTAAAATTTTTTAGAATTCAGAAAAACTGTTCAATTGGGATTTTTTGCAACCTAGTCCTACATAACATTACAAATCAACGACAAAACGCTGGCCATGGAATTCGATACAGGTGCGGCAATATCGGTCATGAATTGCGGTACATATATATCTTATTGGCCAATAATGTGAAAGGAACATTAAACCTGCGAGAAGGAACACCGCCTATATTTGTAAAGCCAAGTTCCGTATGCTATACGGCCTCTTATTGAAGATAAGATCACTCGACTGGAAATAGATGGTATCATTGAAAAGTCGAACATTCAGATTAGGGAAGACCGGTCGTGCTCGTTATGAAAGCAGATAAGTCAATACGTTTATGTGTAGACTTTAAGGTAATATTGAATAAGCTTATTGTCACCATTTATATGTAATTGTTAGGCTTCTCTGGATTATATCGCAGAGTGTGCCTTGAAACTTCCCTAGAGCCGTGATAATAATATCATCAGCAAAGCCGATGTATCTTAGTCAGTTTTTCTAGCAATTCATCCACTACCAAACTCCATAGCAGGGGTGATAAGATTCCTTCCTGTGGACATCCTCTGGTTGTCGTGATTTTTTGGGTTTTTGTACCTGCTAGTACCTCAGCCGTTCTAGTTCCTACAATTTCGCCTATCCATCTTGTTAAAGTGGTTGGAACGTCCTTCCTGACAAGAGCCCTGTTAACCGCCTCATAAGAGATTTACGTGTTAAACAATATTAATAGATAGATAGATAGGTATTTTATTTTCAATTTTAAATTCGTTTACAAAATAGTTTTACAATTTGTTTTAAGACATGACTATTGAAAGCCATCTGCCCAAGTTTGACAAAGTTTTTTAAAAATAGATATCCACGAGTATATTAATATTTAAAAAGATTTTCTAATAATAGCTCTTCTATATTTTAGTTCTTTTTGACAATAGTTGTATAGTTTAATCAGCGCCGTTCAAAATCATTTTCATCTCAGATTCCTCTAAAACTAATTTCTCAAAAACTTGCACCCTGAACTCTCTTCATATTAGACACCTTTCCACGGAGTGAAAAACGTTATCTCTTTCTCTTAGATTACAAATCGTACAAAAAATAGACAGATCTTCTCTATGTGATAAAGTTTATGGCTATTAATTAAATAACTTAGGCTTGTGTAATATTTCACGGTGTGTCGAACTTCGTACTTTTTCAATGCTCTCTGCTCTTTTTTTTCGTCTATTGCTTTAATTAAATTATCAAACTCTTCTTTCCATTGGGGTATATTATCCAAGGTTGTTTGTCAGTTGCATCCAACTCTGCTAATGAATCCCATTCCTTGAAAAACAGTATTTTCTTCTCTATTGCATAACTTGCTTTGCGTTTGGTCAACCTTTCGCCGCTGAAAGGCATAGTTTTTGTAATGCAGTCCAAGTGGAGTTTCAGTGTTTCTATAAATATTGGTGGAATTCCGGTTTCGACGAGTAGCATATTGTTTGGAGAGCACTGTGGGAGTTTAAAAACGCTTTTAAGGAAAAATCGAAGGAGTTTTTCCACTGAATCGTATCGTTTACAGCCCCATATAGCATTATCGATTAGGAAACTGCCTGAAAGATTTGATATTTTATTTTTAGAGATATATGACTATCTTCTAGACAATTTTTCCAGACCGCACTTATAGCTGATTTAGCTGCGGAAAGTTTTTCTTGGAAATGCTGTTCCATGTTCATATTACGGATATTTATACCCACATATTTATACGACTTCACTGTTTCTATCTCTTGACTATCAAGAAACCACCTTTCATTTTCCGTATACCGTCCTCCACCTATTTTAAAAACCATCGTTTTTGATTTATTTATATTAATTTGCAGTCTCCACTCACCACAGTAATGTTTGAGCTGATCATGCTTTTGAGTATCCGCAAACAAAACCAGAACTTTTATAAGAATCCCACCAATCCTTACACCACCACATAGATAATCTGAAACGCCGTCGAGACCAGAACGAATACTTGTGGGCTTAAGTTACATCCTTGTTTGACGCCAGTGACCGTTTCGAAAAAGTTTGACAATTGATTGCCGTCCCAAACCGCCGAAATCGTATTTTCGTATATCTTTTCAATCAATCTTCCAAATTTTCTTGAGATGCCTTCTGTCTAATTCTTCTTTTCTTTGATAAAGTTCTGCGCTATTGTATTGATAATGAAAATTTGGTCGATTGTCGAATATCTCTCACGGAACCCTGTCTGAAATTCACTTAAGAGTTTATTTCGTGAAGTCCAGTCTTGAAAACGAAAACGTTGAAAACCCAATATAAAGAGATCATCTTGTGCATCTGGGAATTGTGTACTGATAACTAGGTTGGTGGGTAGAGTGAATAGGATTTAGCATATTATTGATATGTTCTTTTAGTTGTGCTCCTCTAATTTACTCCAATTTCGAACCTCCTTCCATTTTTCTTATTAAGCAATCTCCATAAAGTCGACGAGTCTTTGCACTGCATTCAGTGTTACGCCCCAACCGAATTCGCCGCATTGTTTGAACATAAAGTATGTCACAAAATAAGCTGGGTGTCGACAGACAGATAACCTTGTTCCAACCAAATTGATCACTTCGCTAATAGCCGTCGGTTTAGAAGCAGTCTCCTAGATGTCAGTAAGAGAAGATGTGCTGACATGGGACTTGACCGCGACCACCATGTTATGGTAGCTACCGCAAGATTACGTACAGCTGCAATTCGGAGATCAAATTCAAACATCAGAATGCCCAAGTATAACACGGACAGACTAAAGGACCCTAATATTCGTCAACAAATCAGAGACCACCTTTCGCAACGTATGAGTTCAATCAGCAGCACTGGACCTGAATCCATAGACAACCAAGGGGGTGCTGTGAACGGGGTCCGCGACAGTTTTTCTATAAAGCACCAGGAATACATACCTTATATACGTTTTAAATATTATTGCAACGAACTTGGTTCCAAAACGAGTATTATATTATTTTTTAATAATTTCCTCAATCCATCTTATAATTTTTTCATTTCAAATTAAAATTTTTTTGAAAAGTTTAAATCACACAACAGAGAAAAATGCAAAAATGGTTTAAAATGATTTTTTTTGTTCTGAATTCGAATCTCAGTTTATATTTTTTCCATCACGTTAGGTTTTTTGAAATATACCTCTGTACAAATGTAAAAAAAATCCAAAATACGATATTTTTAAGTCTAAGGTAAAATACAACACAGTTCCTAACAATATAACAATCATATGATGATTTTGCAAATCTTTGTTTTCGAGGTACAATTTAATTCTTTTGAGTATCTCATTTAGTTTTTGAAAAATATCATTAGTTTCAAATGGCTTATGAGTGTTCATTTGATTCTATATGAAGTTTTGAGAAACCCTGAATCTTATGCTGTCATGGGTTTGAAAAATACGTTTTAAAATTATTTTTTGACTATGATTTTGAATCCGAACTTTGATCTTAGCTATCAGCTCAAATTTAAAAAATACCCGTTTTCAAAATTATTTTTGTAGTCAAAAACTTGATTTGATGGAAAATATTCAAGTTGAAATTTCAATTCAGGACAAAAAATCACTTTAAACCATTTTTGACTTTTTCTGTTAAAACCCGTTTTAGCATAAGGTTCAACGTTTCTAGAAAGTCAATTCTACCAATTAATGAGAATTTTTGTAAAAGTAAATGAGGTACTGAAAATATTTAAACTGACTATTGAAGATGGGATTATAGATTTTAAGAAATTATAACACATGTTATTAAAAAAAGTACTATTTAAAGGCTAATTTAAGGTGTTTTTCAAGTTTAAAAAAGTGATATTTCAAAAACCTGTGATAGAGTGGTTTTGAAGTCGGATTCAAGTCCAGGCCAACAAAAAACGTTCGGGGAAAATATAATTTTTTTGTCAGCTACAAAACCTTGTCAACCAGTGTAATTTAAAGATTTTATACAATAATACATTCAATTTAATTTTTGAGGGGGGGCCCGCAGTCTGTTAAATTCGTTGCTAGGGGTCCGCACACTCTCAAAGGTTGAGAACCGTTGATCTAGCGAATTGCTGCAACCGCTCATAGAGACAGCGTGGGTCCTTCAAAAAAAAGGAGATTTGATTAAGTGTGAAAAGTGGAGGGGTATCTGTGTTTTACCTGCAGTCGCCAAAATAATAGCAAAGATCGTTCTAGAACGCATTAAAGAACACCTCCAAGCATCGCTCGTCGCTGAACAAGCAGACGTCCGCACTGGGTCTTCCTGAATTGATCACATCACATCAACACCTTGAGGATCATTATCGAACAGTGCGTCGAATATCGATCACCACTCCACCTGATTTCGAGAAGGCTTTCGACAGCGTCAACTCATTGACAGGGGAAACTCATTGCTATTATCAAAGCGAGTTATGATGGGTCCAAATGTCACGTCTTACACTGAGGTAGGTTGTCTGAAGAATTTGAAGTTTAAAGCGGGATCAGACAGGGCTGCATACTGTCACAGATCCTGATTTTATTGGTGATAAGTGATGTACTGCGAATGGGTCTTGTAGGAAGCGGAGGAATGAGATGAACTTCTGACAAGTTACCTTAAATATCTTGACTACGCAGACGATGTATGCTTGCTTTCCCATTGGATTATATTATGGATCCGCATCAAATGGCAACAAGGGTGGAGAGTGAAGCAGCAATCGTGGGGCTAAAAATCAATACGGAAAAACAAAGATTTTCAGCCTCGAAAGCTCGCAGTCATCCGCTCCATTGAACCTTGGTCAACAAGCAGTAGAGAAAGTAGAGAGTATATAATAAATGTTGTTTTATTTTTAACACAAATTTTATCACAACTTAATTATTAAATTATTTATTTTTTATAAAAACAAACTACGCGTTTCGGAATATTATTCCATCCGGTTTTTGATTTTTATTTGTTTTGTTAATTTGCCATTTGCTGTCATTTTAGTTTATATTGTCTGTCTCTTTTTGTCTTCTGTAAATTTTGAGTGCTGTTTCATATAGTGTGTTTGTTTTTAAAGTTAGTTTATCATTTAGTAGTTTGTCTTGTTCTATTTTAGTTGCTTTATATATTTCGTATTCTTCTATTGTGTCAAGTATTTTTCCTTTTTTGCATATGTGTAGTGGTGTGAAATTGGTATCGAAATTTGTATAATTATGTTTATTGTTGATGAATTTTAAAGCATAGTTGGATTTTGTGTTTGGTTTTGGTAAATGTTCTTTGTATCTTTCTTTGAATGTTCTTCCGTTTGTCCAATTAAGTATTTTTCGCAGTCATCACAATTTATTTGATATACATACTCCGGTGCATGTTTTTTTTGTCAATTTATTTTTCATGGTTTGTAAGTTTTTTTTTTGATGTTGTTGTTGGTTTTAAATGATACATTTATTTTATGTTTTTGGCAGCATATATTGCCTTTATAAACAGATCATAGGAATATTTACAAGAACTAAACATAATAAAACAAATAGCAAACGCAAACGGATACACAAATGATAATATCGAAAAACTTTTACATTTGATTTGTCGACTCTGGGATACCCCGCAATCCGACAGCGATTTTTGAAGAGTTACGAACTAAGATAACTAACCCCTATTCTAGGGTGTAAAGTATAAACCGTGCCTATTAGATGGTTTCAAGTCACGGGGTATACCAATTGTAGTATAACGGTACCTCTCTGAAACCAGGTCGAATCAGGGAGTAACTTAGACCTTGCTATACTAATGTAGAGCTCTGGTATGGCGGACCACATTATTTCTCCAGGTACTCGTGGGAACTATATGCCAAAAAATCCAAAAACAAAAAATATTAAAAAGCAAGCAGAAGTTCAACACTGTGCGGAAATTCTTCGCTTGTGAACATGCTGACCGTATGGAGAACAAGTGGTTCGGCGGCAATAAACACAGAAAAAACACGGTAGATGTATGCAAAATCACCTATGTAAGTGCAGCCATGAACGTAAGAATAGTGGTCTTGCTTGTGGACTACCCGAGATCCTCACTCAGTAACAATGAGCTTTCGCTACTGGAGGAAGCGATCGTTGAGGATGTGTCCCTGGGCTGGACTGGACAGGCAAACTCATTCGCAGTCATTCGTTTGGTTTGAAGCTTTCTTTGAAGAAAATGTAAGTAAAATTTCATTTATATTAATTAAACTGTTTAATTACAAAATAATAAATATAATATATGTTTAGGACAAATATCAACAAAATAAATGTACACCAAAAAGTGTCATGGCAGACTTTATGCAGGAGCGACCGAACCTTGCAAGAAATCTGCTGCCAAACACCGCTCAAGAAATGTTATTATACATACATATGTTGTACATATGAAACTTACACTGCTGGTGGCAATGTTAGAGGGCTCATCCTATCCACCAATTGTTTCCTATAATTTTTTCTTTAAATTCTTCGCTCTCATCAGATGATGAATCAAAATAAAAGAAATTCCAGAATTGACGATTGATGATTTTGTAAAATATCAAATTTATTTTTAAACACAAATGATGAATGACATTTAAGATATTACATTTACAGATTCAGTTCTAGTACAATTTGTTAAATTACGTACCGTTTGCTAACGTATGCCATCATCCCAATCCTTGTGTACGTTTAACGTATCACGTAATTGTCTTTCGTACACTTATCGTTCCGTGAACGGATGCGACGATGAGATGATGAATCAAAATAAAAGAAATTCCAGAATTGATGATTGATGATTTTGTAAAATATCAAATTTATTTTTAAACACAAATGATGAATGACATTTAAGATATTACATTTACAGATTCAGTTCTAGTACAATTTGTAAAATTACGTACCGTTTGCTAACGTATGCCATCATCCCAATCCTTGTGTACGTTTAACGTATCACGTAATTGTCTTTCGTACACTTATCGTTCCGTGAACGGATGCGACGATTTGACCCCAGGACAATGTAAATATTCCACCTGCACAAGTACAAAAACTGGTGAGCTACTGTAACCAAAGGAAATTAACCCTTGTGATGCAAACCCACACCACACAACATGGGGAAGTATAAACATTAATCAAAGGGTTGAGTATCTTTTAGATTTAGAATACTTGTAGCAGAAAATGTAGAGATTTGTCACTAGATCTAGGAAAGAACTACTAGACTTTACTTTGGTACGACATTACAAAAAGCTAAAAGAAAGAGCTTCACAAACTTCTGTCAAGGAATTTCATCCATCCATTCTGCGCCAAGATTACATAAAGCCCTTTCAAATAATGAAACCGTCACATAATTAGCACTCAGGTATAATGATGTCAACTTTACAGAAAACCAAGAGCAAAAAACCACACTGCTGCAACCCAAATAGACATGACTCGAAACTAGCAGGTAAAAGTTTTATATTATTCATGCCTATTACCGATGTCGTATCGTTTTTCGACAGCTCTCGTTTCCTTTGTCGTGTCGTTTTTCAAGTGGCATTCCATACCTTTTCGACACGACAAACAAAGATATCCAAAAGATATTCTTCTCGCCGCTTCACATTCCGTGTCAAACTATTTCTTTTTAAAAAAGTATCTTTTTTGGTGAGCTTGTACTTGTGTTGGGTACGAAATTTTTATTAGATTTTCTATATCATTTATATCAAGTTGAACACCTGTCTGCAAGTTGATATCGAGTTTTCTTCTATACTCAAGTGCAATCAATTCTTTCCACTTTAGCTTTTGTGGTAGTTGCATTGTTCTTGATCATTTCTTTCTGTTGTTGTATTGGTAAATTGTACCATCAAAGGCATGTGGTCTGAGTACCTACCGTTGGGTGAGGATTTCGAGATCGTTCGCTAGATCTATGCATAACCCTCTTATTAGGCAATAATCAATTACTGAGCAGCCTTTTTGTCCTACGAAATTATACTTTCCATTCGAATTTGAAAAGCTTGTGCCATTTAGTATGCGAAATCCTTAAGGGTCACATAATTCCAACAATTTAACTCCATTTGCATTTGTGGATTCATCTTCTGATTTTCTTACTCTACCAGCATACTTGTTTTCTTATCTTGCTTCTTTTCCGATTCTGTACCTTTAACTTTCAAAAACAGTAGCCGCGTTTTATTGGTAATCTATCTCTAACATAGTATTCGAGTACCAATAAAACGCTATATTCACTTTTATATTCACTTTTAATTTTTCTTCTTAAAGTTGGTGTCCCTACATTATTTGTCAAATCATTGATACCAAAATTTCAAAATCTTCTGTCACACACAAAATATAAAAGGCAAATGTGCACTTGAAAATAGAAAAAATTTAATGCATATTGCAAACAAAAGTTGTAAATATACAAACTCACTTGTTAAAGAAATTTCTGGCTAACATCTTTAAAATTTAGGTAAAAACTCAATTTGAGTTTTAAATCAAAATAAACAACAGCTTTTCTACATTGGGCGAGTTCGAAGAATGTACAATTGTGTAAATTATTGGGTCGAGTTGGAAAATGCATGAAAACGTTTGTTGAGTTGAAGTTTGCATGGAAAAGCACACCGAGTTGGTTTCGAATGTTTTTTTACTTATATTTGTAGTAAAACTTTGAAAATATATTGATTTCTTGTTATATTTATCACCCACAGATTAAAGTTCACCATTTTATCAACTCCCTGTTCAATTCTATTGGTTTATATGGAAGAACGAAAAATATGGAACTAAGTTTCTGGCAACTTAAAAGACCAGTTGAATAATCGTGGTTCACTATTTTCCTTAAATTATTATAGAATTTTGTACACAGATCATTTATTTGGATAGTAAACATTCTTTTATTCTTTTTATTCAATAAATAAAATATTTAAAGACAAAATTCAACATGAAATTATAAAGAAATAATTAATAAAAACTACGAGAAGTTACTTCAGGTTGCCTGTAAAGTCAAAATTACCATTTTATTCTACTCAATACCGTATATACATATATAACTTTGGGTGTTTTTATAAATACATGCATTGTATACATTTGCATACATACATACAATTACAATTATATTAAAGTCAAAAAAATATGTTTGCTTGTCATTTTTTTTTAAGTTTCACATTTGCTCAACAAATATTTGAGTTTTGCTTTTAAGAAAATCGGACATTTAACATGTGCATTTAAAAAAGGTATGCATTCATCAGACTTTTACAAACAAATTATGCAGCCAACGAACCATTGTCGAGGTGTTTAAGAGAAACCAATAGCGTTTGCGATATGATCGATTTTAGCTTGAGTAGATTTTCATTTAAAACTAATTTACTTTTAATCTTAAATAACATTTTTTGTGGCAATGAATAATATTATGTATCTACTTATTGTTTCTTTCTGTTAATTTTATTTTTAATATTATATTATATTATATTATATTATATTATATTATATTATATTATATTATATTATATTATATTATATTATATTATATTATATTATATTATATTATATTATATTATATTATATTATATTATATTATATTATATTATATTATATTATATTATATTATATTATATTATATTATATTATATTATATTATATTATATTATATTATATTATATTATATTATATTATATTATATTATATTATATTATATTATATTATATTATATTATATTATATTATATTATATTATATTATATTATATTATATTATATTATATTATATTATATTATATTATATTATATTATATTATATTATATTATATTATATTATATTATATTATATTATATTATATTATATTATATTATATTATATTATATTATATTATATTATATTATATTATATTATATTATATTATATTATATTATATTATATTATATATTATATTATATTATATTATATTATATTATATTATATTATATTATATTATATTATATTATATTATATTATATTATATTATATTATATTATATTATATTATATTATATTATATTATATTATATTATATTATATTATATTATATTATATTATATTATATTATATTATATTATATTATATTATATTATATTATATTATATTATATTATATTATATTATATTATATTATATTATATTATATTATATTATATTATATTATATTATATTATATTATATTATATTATATTATATTATATTATATATTATATTATATTATATTATATTATATTATATTATATTATATTATATTATATTATATTATATTATATTATATTATATTATATTATATTATATTATATTATATTATATTATATTATATTATATTATATTATATTATATTATATTATATTATATTATATTATATTATATTATATTATATTATATTATATTATATTATATTATATTATATTATATTATATTATATTATATTATATTATATTATATTATATTATATTATATTATATTATATTATATTATATTATATTATATTATATTATATTATATTATATTATATTATATTATATTATATTATATTATATTATATTATATTATATTATATTATATTATATTATATTATATTATATATATTATATTATATTATATTATATTATATTATATTATATTATATTATATTATATTATATTATATTATATTATATTATATTATATTATATTATATATTATATTATATTATATTATATTATATTATATTATATTATATTATATTAATATTATATTATATTATATTATATTATATTATATTATATTATATTATATTATATTATATATATATTATATTATATTATATTATATTATATTATATTATATTATATTATATTATATTATATTATATTATATTATATTATATTATATTATATTATATTATATTATATTATATTATATTATATTATATAATATTATATTATATTATATTATATTATATTATATTATATTATATTATATTATATTATATTATATTATATTATATTATATTATATTATATTATATTATATTATATTATATTATATTATATTATATTGGTGCTTATTATGACATTCTCTTTCGTTCGAAAGTGATTCGAATTCGTTGAAACTTAATTTTGAGACTCGGCGATTAGAATGTTAATCGTACAAATCGAAAGTTCACCCAATCCATAGAAAGTTCATTCATTTGCGCAATTTTGACATTCGAAAGAATAGAATTAAATGTCATTTTTGTTTCGTTTGAATTTTTCTGTCGAGTAAGAAACAAAACATGTAAGTTTTTAATTATTTCATGAAAAATAAATTACTTTTATTATTTTTTTTGTTGTTTTATGTTTAAAGGTCGCATTCCAACTGGACAAACCGCGAACAAAAGCGAAAATTAATTAAAATAATGGAAGAAAAATCCGGAGGTAGCAATGGGTTTGAAGTATCCACTATCCTTCTACTCTGAACTTATTCAGCACCATCTTCATTTTTTATAAACAACACAAATGGCATATTTTCATTGTTATTTAATTATTTTGTTTTTATCAAACAAATTTAAATTATTAAACAATAAACAAAACAATTACAAGTAAACAAAGATTTCACTTTTTGGTTTTGACATTTCACAAACACTTCTCTTTTGTTTTTGATATTTTAGTGTGACCAAGTGTATACGAAAAAAAATAAGAAATAAGAACGCGTCAAGAACAACTTATTTTTTTAAAGAATAGTTTCAAATCAGCCGAGTTGACACAAAAAATGTAATAAATAAGTATTTATTTATGGTTAAACATTACTTTATAATGAAAATATGTATTATTTATTTTGTTTCATGATTCTTTATCCAACATCTATAAAATGTTTAGAAACAAAAAAATGTAAAACGGTCATACTTATTCAAATATAAACATAGGAAATGTCAAACAGCTGATACTGGAAATGAATCTCTTTTCAAGTTCATTTTATGCTATCTTTCGCAAATGAATGTTATTCGATCGAATCTCAAAATTAAGAAAGTTCATTCGAACGAATAGAATCATTCTAACGAATAGACTATTCATGCGAATGTCATAATAAGCACCATTATATTATAT